>JAPYZJ010003876.1:0-18807 GCA_030522765.1 Ophioninae sp. B BG-2022a | reverse complement strand
ATGGCGTCAAAATAAATTTTCCAGCGATTTTGTATCATCGGTTTTGGCATGGTCCCCATCTTACCTCGCTACCCCGTCTTACCCCACCTTCCCCTATAGAATTTAGAACATTATCGAATGATAATTCGGGTGTATCCCGACTAATATGTCCCTCGTACGAGCAAAATTTCCATACCTGGTAAAGTGTATCTCTGATAGAGTGAACGTGTTTGCACATATCCTGAATCGCCACTTCTGGCAGGTCCTTGTGATTTTCAGGCTTACTTAGCATTGGAGCGAAAATATTGTTGACCAGAGTTGCCAACTCATCGACAACTCGATGCGACAAATCGCCCATTATTAGCATCTCCGAACATTTGTCTCGCTCTTTTGGTACGGGGGTCAACCTTGCTTTTACAGCATAGATACCTGACGATAAGAAATAACTATACGTTGCTTAAATGGGATGCTTAAATACGTGACTTCCAATTTTTATTTCGCGTCCTACAATTCCTGTCACCTTATCGATTTTCTTACTTTATTATTCAATATTAATTACAAGTAATTGCATATGATTAATTAAAAAAATTTGTAATACGTAATAAAACATTTTTTTACACCGGCTTTTAATAGGGGAAACCTGGGCAAAGTGGATACTCCGGGCACAGCGAATAACCCCTACTACTTCAAAGTTGTTTGCTAGCCGGCAGCCGCGTTATCATAGCCTGTTAGTGATTAGTCCGCAGCAAGGACTCGGGAAAGTGTTTGCGTCGCGCGACGCCAGTGAGTGGACGAAGTGCACGTTTGTGCGAAAAATATTAATTTACCTCGATAAGTCTCTCGTTTATGACTATTATGTTATTTGTGCCCTGTACTTGGTTGTACGAGGAATTGAATGCATGATTATGTAGCTTTCAACTGCGTATAGATAAAAAGGTAAAATGGACTGGTTTTGGAATGGTCTGGGATAACCTTGAAAATGTACCCGCAGGGCAAAGCGGATCGGGCGAAGTGGATACTGTATTCACTTCGTCTGGTCATCACGAGTTATATAATTTTATGGAATTATGTATTTTACTATGTTTTTTTGTTGCAGATGGTGAATAGATATTTAAAAACGACAGCGCAAGGTACTTGGAGTAGGGATGTCATGCAGACTGCAATAAACTTATGTAAGGCGGGCGAATTTATCAAAGGAACAGCCAAAAAATACGGATTGTTGATTTTAATTGAATTTCAATTTTAATGTTTATTTTGTTTAATTTAGTTAAACGAAGTTAATTTAACTTTGTTAAACAACTAAATTAACTTTGTTAATTTAATTTAGTTAAACAAAGTTAATTTAGTTTATTAAGTTTAATTCCATGCCAAATAATGTTGTTATTCGCTTTGCCCTGGTACCACTTTGCACTTTGCCCTGGTACCATATCCACTTTGCCCGGGGTTCTGGGTAAAATGGATAGTACGCCACTGTTGTAAACTTGGCTTATAACTAATAATTTAATTAATATTAATGACAAATGTTATACTATTCTGAAAGTTGATTAAATAAAGACTGATTATATATATTTGTTTCAATTTCCCTAGTAATAATTAAACGATAATAATCAAAACTAAGTTAAGGTATTCATTTTGCCTGGGTTTCCCGTATATGTTGCTTGCATTTTCGATTGTGCATTCTACCGTGATCAACTTCTAATCGATTTTCCTAGGTTACTGTTCAATTTAATTAATAATACTACGATTGAACGAACTCACCTGAGAGAAGTTTAATCGAACAAAAATAATAACGCGAAACAATAGTTGATATCATAAGCTGTGTATATATTGCACAATGTTTAACCTAACAATTTATAAGCCAAAACAATTAATAAATGAACTATTAAGCTTACAACTTCTTTGAGGTAGTACTAGCGGATTAATTAGTCAACAGTATATCTATAATTTGTTGTGTCTGAAAATAGAAGAATACAATACATTTAAGCATAATAATATTTATCATAAGACAATTACTATTTGAGAAGTGTTGATAATAAGTATGTTCAATTATAATTATCAAAAATGAAGTACTTAAATAGCAATCAGCTTGACACACCTGATTTTACCAACCGCCATTTGATAAAGCTGTTCCCGAACACAATTACGAACGTCGTTTGTTTAACGCGACTGTACACATGTGTAGGGTGTCGACCAGCAAAGGCAAAAATTAATCGCTTCGATCGATAATATCTGCTTGAAATGTCCGGTAGCCTACATTTTTTATGAAACAGATGAAATCGCGACAGTTTTGTTGACATTTCCGCATTTTGCATAGTTCGTATCCAATCGCAAATTATTAACATTTCTGTCCCAAAGATCGATCTGCACATATTTCCCAAATGTTATGTATTTGATGCATTGATTCAATGCATTAATTACTGTCGTATATCCTCGGTAAGGTACGTTGAATTTTCGCGAACGTAATTCTGAATTGCTCTATTACAGTACACAAAAAAATCAATTTTATTTCCAATGAGGAAGTTCATGCACGGACAACCTTGAACATCAATATGTATGATCTAGAAGACGAGACGGCAAAATATAATAAACGATTTAAGGGTGTACACACGCTACTGTATTGATACTGAAGTAGATACGATATAGTGCTTGGGAAAAGATAGCAGTGGGCAATGTTACGCAGGCTCTTCATGGAACTATAAATAGTGAATTGTTATCTCCAGAATACGAAAGACAATTATCGAAAGAGAACGATAAGCAATCGAACATCGTATGACTTTCACAATCTAATTATTTACAAAATTATAACACTGCAATTATAATATACACCTGTCAAAAAAAAACATACACTAACTTTTCGCTCGTTGGCAGGGTATGGGAAAACCTGTTGAAGCGACGAGTTGCGCGCTCGGTGTCAATACAACGAAAAGTGCTGCGGGCAAGGGGCAGTCAAGAAAATCGAAAACTGCCGTCCGATAATCCTCTGTCAGCAATAACCTTCCCCATTTTTCTGGTTTGAGCTTCAATGACTTTTGGACATAGTTGCCGATGTATTCCAGCCTAGAGTCGGGCGGCGCATCCGATCCTGCCATCTCTGTTAGGGAACGAAATAAAAGTTTTCATTTGGTTCAAGTATACCCTTTGCATTTTGAAGGGTTGTCAGGCATAAAAGATATACGTGAAAATCATATAACCATACTAGTCAGATAGAGCATTCATCCAAGTAATGGTTAAATTAAGAGGGAGCCGCACACCCTCCCCCCTCGGCCGCTGATCAGGCTGATAGTTTCCTATGGATTTCCTAAACGGCTCTTCAGAATTTCATGAAATCTGACCAGACAAAGTCAAATTGGTGGACAAACGGCTGTCTTCTCCCCAAATTTCTCAAATTGAAAAAAAGTAACAGATTGTATTACCACACGAGCGTCGTGATGGAAATGTGGTAAAATAAAAAGTTTATCCCAAAACACACATTTGGGACCTCAACCATTTGATTTTGTCACATATTTTAGGAGATCCATGGGAAACCATAACTTGTAGGTATTTGTTTACGATTTCGAGAAAATATCGTTTGACATTTGTGACATTTAGTTTTGGCGAATGCCGGCGCGCTGTACGTCTCGAAATTGCCAGTGTGTACGTATGTGCGTATACATACTCATCCTGTATACATACTTCCCGGACGCCTGCGACAATGTTGTCTCGCGGCAGATAGCAGTAGCTCGCGCTAATTTTGTTTTACGCGGCCCCCTCTTAAGCCTTGGCGGCCACACGGACTAACCAGTCGAGCTACTGCTACCTACCGCGAGGCAACATTGTCGCTAGCGTCCGGGAAGCCTCGACGGGCTTCGTGTATGAGTATGTATACGTACATACGTACACACCGAAAATTTCGAGATGTGCGCCGCTCCGACATTCGCCGGAACTAAATGTCACAAATGTCGGACGATATTTTCTCGAAATCTCAAACAAATACCTACAAATTATGGTTTCTCGTGGATCTCTTAACATATGTGATAGAATCGAATGGTTGAGGTTGCAAAATGTGTGTTTTTAATATGGCTACACAGCTTTTCTCCCTGCCAAGTCGTGATATTAACCAAACTGTTTTACAGCATTTCCATCCTGACGCTCGCGTGGTAATACAATCTGTATTTTTTTTTCGATTTGAGAAATTCGGGGAGAAGACAGCTGTTCGTCTATGAATTTCACATTGTTTGGTCAAATTTCAAAAAATTCTGGAAAGCCGTTTAGGAAATCCATGGGAAACTATCACCCTGATCGGCGGTTGAGGGGGGAAGGTATGCGGCTCCCTCTTAAGATGACACACTTAGGTAAGATGATACAGTGCTTATATCTGTTAAACTATACGCGCCACACGTGCCTCGATGATATTTACCTGTCGGCTCACAGATGGCGACACTACTTGAAACTTCAGTGATCGCCCGTGTTTCTGCCGATGAATTTGTATCAGGTGGAATTTCAGTGAAGTGATTTTGTCACTCAAAAATATTTTTGTGTTGAAAATGTTTCTGCCGATGAATTTGTATCAAATGCGCATTATGCACTGAAAACAAACCTATGTCAACTTAGACTGATGTGTGTCATCTTACCCACTTCGACATGATTGGTGTTTTTGTTTTTTTTTTTAGTTCTGTTATTTTATTAAGCGTTAACATCAGTCTGTATGCTCGGTAAAAAAACGTTTTTATCACCTTTGAATAATCAAATATTTGCCTCCGAAAAAAAGTATGTCATCTCAAGCACAATTCCCGTACTTCAGGCTTATGAACAGAGATATCAGAGATCCAAAACTATTCAAATTGGTAGACGTAACGATATCTGCCGGTAGTAGGCAAATTTGAGGTGTGACTCCATTACATAGGAAGCCGGAAAAATGCGTGACGGCGATTTGAGCGCTCGTGATCTCAGGGATAAGTAGTTATCTCAGGGGTAGGTAGTTACCTCAGTGTGGCCGCAATCGTTGCTCAGCACAGATTTTCTTTATTTAATTGACTTGTTTGTGATATCAATAGACAAAATAAAGGAAAGTTGTTTATATTCCAGTGAACAATTTTTTTTTTCAATCCTAAGAAACATCGGTTTCATTTGTGCATGACGTATGCTGGTCAATATAATAGGATTCAAAATACATTTTTTTTGTTCAAATATCATGAAAATCATATTTTTTCATATTCCTGTACGTAAATATGTATTTAAAAGCTAATAAAACACAAGAAGCAGATTTTATGATTTTTAGTCTTTTCATTTTTTCATCTAGTCATTTTGCAAAATAAATACTCCCTTTCAATGATCGGCGGGTACTGTTATTTTGTATGGTAGGGATATATGTTGTGCAGATAATCATAAAACTTTAGCCCTTAGTATTGAAAAATGGCAGAGTAATGCATTTTTTTTCGGAAAAAAAGCTTTCTCGCTGAATTTTCACATTTACAGGCTGTCTCAGGACAGAAGGTCATCCGTGATATGGGAGGTTGGGGGTGCAATTCTGACAAGGAACATCACTTCGGCGCCCCCCTCCGATTTTGTTTAAACTTTGCAACGTGGAAGAGTTTAAAAAACTAAGCGATACGTATTTTTTTTATTTGCAGAAAAACGGTTTTAAGGGGTGAAAACCACCCGCAAAAATAGGGGCGTTTTTAATTTTTCGTCGATATCATTTAAACGGTACGAGATACAAAAAAATGCAAATGCAACAACCCTTATTTTTTCGTGTTCTATACATAGGAAATAAGAACGATGCAGATAACAACAAACTTTATATTGTTTATTGCAAAAAACCAATTTTTGCATACGTATCTCCGAGAATTCTGAATCGATTGGGGTGTAAATTTGCATACGGGTGTAGGATAGGAAATAGTGGATACGTATTTTTTGTTTTTCCGATATCTCGCAATTAAGGGGTTCGAACTGCCCCTCGATAGTTTGGGCAAGAGCATCGCGTATTCAGGTGGCATTATGGAATTCCGGGCTAATTGCACACGAATATAAGAGTTTATATCCATATGTATGAATTGATCCCGTATGAATAAAAAAATAAGGAGTGATCGACCCCTGTATTTCTCTTTTTCCTACTCTCCATGCGAACGGGATAGACCTAATTGAAGGGAACCTGTTCTGTTTTAGTAAAACGCAAAAATGTAGTTGACGTAATATTGAATTTTGGGCCACACGGCAACCTTAAGGGGGTTCACTACCCTCTACCGGAACTTCCTTTTCAGCAGTCGTCCGTTCCTGGTCGACTGGCTTTTTCTGATTTAAAGTATTTCTAGCAACTCCGAATCGACGTTTTCTCGTCTTGCGAAACCAATATGAGACCCTGAGGGGGGAATCCACCCCCTCTCTATTTCCTTTCATACGCGATTAAAAAATTTGACACTTTATTTCGATGAATATGGTTTCGGATACCTGTGGGTATCTGTATTAATCTCAACAGCAGCGTGCGACGGGCGACCCAGAGATCTGCCCCTTACTTCTCACTATTCTGCTGCTTATGAGGATCGAGTATTCTTCACGTGCACTAACCCTTATGTGTGCGACCGGGTACCCGGCTGCCCACCTTGTCACATTTTTGCTCGTAATTTTTTCAAACAAATTTTTTTTGACCTAACCCTCCGGATCTAGGAAGTTTTTATCTTTACAACGATATTGACTACATTTCGAAAAAAAAAATTGTTTGGTTTAGAAAAATGACCTCGAAGTACGGGTAGTCCCAGGGTGCAACCAGGGTACCCGGGTACCCACTAGAAAAAAATTTGATATATTCACCTGTAAATCATAGTTAATGTTAACAAATGTTTTATCGGGGTCATAGAGGTTTATAAATAAACAAACACAATAAGTTATGGTATGAATACAATAAAAATTTATTCATTTTTCGCAATTTGAACATGTAACATGAGTCACTGAGTGCTCATCGCACCCATGTTTCTCGCAATTTTTACAACTTTTGCGAGTTTTCCTGCGCCTTTTAATTGTTAATTTATAACAAATATGGCATGAGCCGGTAATTACTTTTCGCCCAGAACTATCGCGAGTCTCAGTTTCTCTAATCGCAGCAGTGGCAGCAGAGATTGAGGATCCTCTCATGCTTTCGATCGCGAGTCTCGCCGGGTGATGTCTCATGATTTGAATGTTCGAAGAGCGATTCTCAATCACTGGTTTCGTAAGTTCTTCGCCCAATTGGCGCAAGAAACTACGACGCTCATTCGTTTTTTTCTTGAGCATTTTATTATTTTCATAAAAAATAATGTTTGCGGCAAGTGCGGCGATATCAAATATGATGAAAAACATGCAAGGGGCAACCTCTGAGTGCGCCTATGTGTCGTGTATCGCGTCACCATTTGGTCCATCGTGTCGACGCCAATCTTATATTTATTGTAATATGCGATCATATGCGGTTTTTTCTTTGCATCGTTGTTAACAGCAGTGTCGCAATGGACCGTAGAAAGTAAGATCACAGCTTTGTTCTTTTTTGGGACGTATGAGCAAAGTGCGATTTCGCGTTCTCGAAAACCAAAGAGAGAAGAGAATTCTGCTCTAGATTTATTGGCAGCCATTTCTTTAGGAATGTATGGTTTGTTTTTCCTCAAAGTACCAGTAATTGTCAATTCCCAAGATAACAGGTGTTTAGCGAGAGGTAGAGAAGTGAAGAAATTATCCATCGTGATATTTCGGCCGCTTCCTTTGAATGGAGTTGCAAGTTCTTTTACAACTGTCTCTCCTTGTTTTTTTTCACGAATGTTGCCAATTTTACCCGTATATATTATTCCCGATAAGGGATATGCATTTTCCGCATCGCAAATCCACCATACTTTGATGCCGTATTTAGCCGGCTTAGAGGGAATATACCGTGTGGACTTGGTGTGTCCACGATAAGGATAAAGCTGCTCATCAATCGTTAAATTTTCCGTCGGATTATACATTTTACTCATATTCGAATTCAACATTAGCCATCTACCGCGTATAGGTGCAGCTCTATCCTCTCGTATTCGTTCCTCACGCGTATGAGAATTGTCGAAACGAATGAATCGTAATAACGCACGAAATCTGTTATAACTTATATTTATAATGATTTTGTTCACATTTGAATAAAAAAAGTAATTAAAACTTGATGTGGGTACCCGGGTACCCCGGTCGCACATCGACGTAGAAGAATTTGGTTGCACACATAAGGGCTAATATTGTTGAAGGCAATATTTTTTTTATTTGAAGAAAAATACACAGACGTAGAGTTGCGATAACAATGTGTATATTTGATATTTAGATAATTCTCATTGTGATACCTGCGAAATAAAGTCAATATTCGCAATCTCTTCCCAAAGTGCGTTTCTACTTCACGCGTATTTACAGATGAAAATAAGTGCGATAAGCACGACTGCGATTGCTCAGCCTTCACGCGAAATTACGTGATACGCGGCGAACTTGATGTTGTTTACTAAATACGCTGTTCAAACTGTTATCGGAAGAGGGCGGAATATGTTATCTATTTCGATACTTCCTTTAAAAGACGGTAAATATTTGCAGTGTACAAGTACAAACGTACGAGAACATGAGCGAGGTACAAATTGTATTCTGTTTTCTGCGAACTTGGTGTGTTGTACTGAAAATATTACCAGAATGAAATTCAACCCGATCAACGTAGTTAAACTTTTACTGGCTACGTTTGAAGCGATGAATATTGCACAAACGCCTATTAATAATACAGGAATCGAACTGAAGGAAAATTTTGGCAAGATTTCAAATGACTCTATGCAGAACTACGATAAAGTTGAAATGATAGAGGAAGAGACGCTTGATTTTCATTAACCGTTTAAAGAGTACGAAACAAATCCCGTTGAAGATACTATATGAGAAAAGGATGGCAAAGATGTCGATTCTAACGCTTGCTCGAGTGACGATGACCTGAGCTATGATTACAGACCGAAATCTATAGAATACTGGAGATCTGGTAAAAAAAAGAATTACGATATCGAAACCGTGAGACTAAAATATAGATCTGTCAAAAGTGTACGACAGCTGCGCCGTTGGGCACATCAACAAAACAAAGGCGGCACTTACAAAGAAAAACTTGCTGAAATTTCCGAATACACATTGCAGAATATGAGAACGGCTATAAATGCCGGTGTTATTATCCATGATATCGACCTTAAAAAGTGGGGTTTACTGGCACAGAAAGTGATAGGCCACGAGGATATACGATTTAAAGGATTATTTTAAGCATAGGATTTCTCATTCCTAGCTATAGAAATTCAATAAACAACACTGCATTGTTTCAAGATATGTAAACAAATTTGTAACGAAAAAAAAGCTGTTGAGGAAGGAGCGACCAATGAGAATTATCCAAATATCAAATGTACACATCGTGATCGCAACTCTACGTCTATATATTTTTCTTCAAATAAAAAAAATATTGCCTTAAAAAATATTGG
Organism: Ophioninae sp. B BG-2022a; assembly: GCA_030522765.1. Classification (NCBI taxonomy): domain Eukaryota; kingdom Metazoa; phylum Arthropoda; class Insecta; order Hymenoptera; family Ichneumonidae; species Ophioninae sp. B BG-2022a. Next base: position 9,379 of record JAPYZJ010003876.1, on the reverse strand, counting down.
TGCACGTAAAAAGTACTCGACCCTCATAAGCAGCAGAATAGTGAGAAGTAAGGGGCGGATCTCTGTGTCGCCCATCGTACGATGCTGCTGAGATTAATAAATATACCCACAGGTATCCGAAACCATATTCATCGAAATAAAGTGTCAAATTTAAAAATCGCGTATGAAAGGGAATAAAGAGGGGGTGGATTTCCCCATCGAGGTCTCATATTGGTTTCGCAACATGAGAAAACGTCGATTCGGAGTTGCTAGAAATACTTTGAATCACAAAAAGCAAGTCGACCAGGAACGGACGACTGCTGTAAAGGAAGTTCGGGTAGAGGGTAGTGAACCCCCTTAAGGTTGCCATGTGGCCCAAAATTCAATATTACGTCAACTACATTTTTGCATTTCAAGAAAACAGAACAGGTTTTCTTCAATTAGGTCGATCCCGTTCTCATGGAGAGTAGGAAAAAGAGAAATACAGGGGTGGAACACCCCTTATTTTTTTTATTCATACGGGCCAAATTCATACATATGGACACGAACTCTTATATTCGTGTGAAATTAGCCGGGAATTCCATAATGCCACCTGACTACGCGATGCTCTTGCCCAAACTATGGAGGGGCAGTTCGAACCCCTTAATTGCGAGATATCGGGAAAACAAAAAATACGTATCCACTATTTCCTATCCTACACTCGTATGCAAATTTACACCCCAATCGATTCAGAATTCTCGGAGATACGTATGCAAAAATTAGTTTTTTGCAATAATCAATATGAAATTTGATGTTATCTGCATCCCTCTTATTTCCAATGTATAGAACGCGAAAAAATAAAGGTTGTTGCGATTTGAATTTTTTTTGTATCTCCTACCGTTCAAATATTATCGTCGAAAAATGAAAAACGCTCCCATTTTTGGGGGTGGTTTTCACCCCTTAAAACCGTTTGTCCGCAGATCAAAAAAATACGTGTCGCTTAGTTTTTGACACTCTTTTACGTTGCAAAGTTTAAACAAAATCGGAGGGGACACCTAAGTGATGTTCCTTGTGAGTTGATTGATATAAGCATGTATAGTTCCCAAATCAACCCCTGAATTCTTATTAACTTTTAAAGACGGGCGAACCACGCGCGCCTGTTAAGTTGGCCTACGTCAGTGAGCGATACGCGTGGGGGGTGGTGACACCACCATGCGGACACTCCTTGTACGTGCTTTCGTCGTGTAAAAAAATGGAAAAACACGTGGGTTAATCAAAGAAATTCGAAATTTCCGGATAATTTTTTCTTGTCAATATGAATGCATAATAATACACTAGTTAATGAGAAGAAAAACGAATTTACTTCAACTATTATTTATTTATACGGTTTAATAAATAAGATAATTAATAAATAGATTAAACATAAAAAAATTTAATCTATGAAAAAAAATTATTTATTAAATAAAAAAAAAATTAAATTAAGAGATTAATTAGTTTATTCATTAATGCATTGATGAATTATTAATTAATAAATGAATAAAACTTATTATTACTATTATTCATAAAATCTTATATATGTTTATTTTTCGAGTATTGAAAATACGAGCAACGGAATTCGAAAAGAAAATCGCATTACTATATTCGAGCGCACACACCGATAACCACCAACTAATCTCAGTCAGTTCGGAAATAAGGAGGGTGCGCACTTACCCACTGCGCTCGGTGACCCCGAATGACTGTCAATTTATCGTCTAGATCAACAGCCTCTCATTATTGTCTTCAACACGTGGATCGTATGGACAATTCTTGGGCCATTTTCTTGAACATCTCGTACGGGTAAGTTGAAACGATGAACCTCGTACCGGTACGTTCAAACGATGAACCTCGACTTGCGGCAGCCGAATCGCAACTAGTTTGACGTTGGAGAAACAGTCTTTGGACTGTGTTATACTGTCTCTGGTGTAAGACCCTATTGTCACGACGAGAAATGAACGCATGTGATTATATGTATGCTCGCCAAACAAAACTGACGTTGCACGCGATCACTTCCGCTACAGCGACAGCCACAAATTTTCAAAGGCAATATTCCCTTGACGGACGATTCCCCGAGGTTGCCGCGAGCTCTCACTCACTCCTTTACTCGTCTTACCTCCACGAACACGCTTTGCATTCACTTCCAGATCCTCATTTCGCGAATTTCATCGGGAGCGATAGGTTTTTCGAGGCCATTTTTTTACTTGTGTCACGCAAGAGAACAGTACCAAACACAAAACGTTACTGTCTGCCAAAATCAAATTTGCACAACTAATTAACGATATTTCATTTAACCAGCCAATTTGTTTTATTTCATCCCATTAAAAAAGAGACTGGCTCGAATCGTATCTTAAGTTCACTCTTCAGAAATGTTCCGTATAAATAAAATAAAATCGTATGCATATATTTGTGAACGTGAATATCGGTGGAGTGCAAAAAAAAGATTTTTACTTATTTTTCGAAATTATTTTTGAAACGTTTAGGAATAACTCAATACGTATTGTCAAGATTTTCGAGTTTATTGATGGGTCTGAAAGGAACGTTGCGAAGCACGAAAATTAATTTTTTAAATTTTTAATCTAGCGATACGCTGCGGAGACCGCATTTATTTCAACAAAAATCGTATAAATCAATAGATGTGGTCACTGCAGTTTATTAGTCGATAAAAAAAAATTAATTTTCGTTACGTGGCAACGTTGTGAACTTCAGACCCATGTTATTTGTATAGGTTTGTACCGGAAACAAACTCGACTGTTAGTAAAAGTTAATTTTCACCGCATTCCAGTAGTGCAAAGTTCGTCCTCATTCCATTTTTGTGAGTTACCCGAATGGCTGAAAATATTTTTATCCGTTAGTTTTACTATTTAACTCGGAATACGTATTCCTTAAAAAAAAATTTAAGGAATAAGATGTCGAAGGCGGTTATGCGGTAAAAGTGAAAAAGAGGGGGCCTTCGAAAATTGAAAGTTCGTACATAAAAACTTCATACAGATTATTAAAAAAAAAAATTAGACCAACGTTCAGTTTCAATGAGCAGAAAATACTTATAGTACGTTTTGACGAGCTAAAATTTTTATGCAAATTGTGCAAAATTTTGATATCCAAAAACCACTCGTAAAAATTTTCAGGAGTATTATTATTTATAGAAATATTTCTTTTTCATTCCCGTAGAATACTTATAGTAAACGATAAGAAATTATTCCGCCGTACTTATTGGCCTGTATCCGGTATTATCGTAAAAGAAGCTTGAAAGTTCGAGCAGGTCGAAATGTCATCCCGTGCCTCGCTCCGAAAACCCCTATAAATCATGTAGACTGAGGAAAGCCTTTACGTCACGAAATATCAGCTTGGTCGTTCTGCGAGACACGGTTGGTTCATGACACGATCAATGCCTACTCCTCTCTATGACCACGATGTGCTACAAGCGAAAGAGAAAAATTTAGCCCGCCAGTCGCGTCTAGTTGAATGGCGCTCAGGGCCGCGCGAGACGAAGAAAAAACCCAATCACATTCAGAGTGAGTTTTTTTTGGAAAATTTACAATTATTTCTGCTTCTGTATATTTTTAAAATACTTTTTTCCGTTTTGTAATTTTTTTCATCCTATCGTGGCTCGTCGTTTCTTTTTCTAAAAACGGTTATAACAGGCATTCTCGAAAAAACTACCTAGTTGCTTCAATTCGATTGACTAATGATAATCAATGTTTTCTTTAGAATTACCAACAAACTTGTCATTGTAGTACCAAAGAATTTATTTTATATTAAATAAATTGGATGCATCATAGAAATAAATCTAGTATCTGATTAGAATCCGAAAAATGATTTTCTCCAAAATCGATAACTTCTTCACTTTCTTCGTTAGCTTGTAATTAATTGTTTTATATCGTATTAATATCGTTGATAAGCAAGATAATCTCTCTTTCGTCGATTTTTGTTTTGTTCATTTTTGCCATATTAGTTGCAATCAGTAGAAAATAAATCGATTCACGACAGAATTCGAAAATTTACAAAATGGCCTCATCATAAATAAACTATTTGTTACAAAATTGAGAATTGAGCCATTACTTAGCATATTTGTCAAATAAAAACACTGCATTTTAGCGTCACGCTTGGCAGTCATTTCAGAAAGTACTGAAAGATTTCTATTAACAATGAATCAATCATTGTAAAGCTCAATACATTTAGCGTTTCTGGATAATGATAATGAGGAATAGGAAATTATTTGAACGTACTAATAAAAAGCAAAAATTGAACATGTTTTTGTTTCTTCAGATTATTTATAATGTATTTATTTGTTTCTTTGGCCTATTCGTACGGCGAACCATGCTCGATACGATCCAGACTGATAAATCCGCGACTTGTCCATTTCGAAGTAACTTCAGTCAGCCGAATTCACGGTCAGCTAAATCACATATATAGTAGGGTAAATACGCCATACATCCCCCCCCCCCAATCTTCGGCCGCCTGCACATTTTCAGCTTGCGTTCATTCAAAAGGTAATTCAGTGGCAATTTTGCCATTCGAGTTGCAATCTTAGCTCATACTTTTTAAGTACAAACCGTTACTATCCGATTACGCCACTTGCTCTTCACACACTGAGCGTCAGTAACGATGGCGCCGTTGAACCGTCAACTTCGTAGTTAAAGTGGCTTACTTGCTGTGAATACCCACGCTTCGGGGACTGATATTACCACGGTAAAAAGTTTCGTTTTGTTGTTTTAAGCTTTGTTATCACAAACGGTATTTTTACTATATTTTGAGATAGTTTATTCAACGTTTTGCGTCTTAGTTTAAGGGAAAAATAGGGGGCCATTAGAAAACCAGTTTCGACTTAAAACCGGAATCTCGGCCGGGGCTGACATAAAGTAAATGCAGTCGGTTTTATAAATTCCAATACTACCAATTCCATTGGCTTAGTAGTAAAAATTACAAAGGATATAGGTTATTAAACCTATTTTACGTTTAATCACCAAATACCGGCCGGGGTGGTATTAGCTGAATCTCGAGACATAAGGTTCACGAAACAGGGGCCGACTTTAGAAATATTAAAGATCGTAATGTTGGCCAGCCTCAAAATAGAGCGCTGCAATACAGGCTGATTACTTTTCTATTTTTTCATTGATTGTGTAGGTACTGGGTAGCCATTTTCAAACTATTTATAAAATTTATTAGAATTTATTTATTAATATTATAAAAAGATTAACTTTGGATGTAATAGTTGACAATATTGAAAAGATATTTATGATAGCTTAATATGGTTTGGGATACAAAATAATATATAAATTGCTCTTTGAAACTTGCTTTCTATTAAACCCAACATGGGTTTAATAGAAAGCAAGTTTGTGGGATTATTAAAAAAATATAAAGGGTTGATCATGAATTTTAAATTGTTTACTAACGTGCGTAGTAATCTACCTACCGAGAGTAAAATAAAAGTCACTTTTCTGGCAATAAGCTTACGTTTCTGGCATTATGCGTATCTGGTATTATGCGTTTCTGGCATTTTGCGTGCGAACCTTGTTAAATAAAAAAAAATTACAACTAACTAAATACAAATGTAAATTAACTTAATGTGATATTTACTCCTGCCAAATAAATCATATTAATAATATTTTTCATTGCCCTCATTTATAACACCCTATATCCGGTCGACATTTGGGAAAAACGCGACCGATCATTGGACCGTAAACGGCCGATTTTAGGGTTTTTTTCGTTATCAACGCATTTAAACCTTAATACTTTTTTCTTTTGGTAGAAAAGTCAAACTTATGCCTATAGGGTAACCTGGTCTAGGAGTACGCATCCGACAAGAGTACGCATCGCCAAAAGCTGTGAAGTTTTTGACGATGCACGGCTAACTTCAGTCGTATTTTGATATAACCTGCAATTAGAGATGCTGGGCGAAAGAAGAATCAAATCCGTCAGAAAACGCAGAAATTACGTAAGTTTAAAGACTTTTGCTGAAGATCTTAAATATTTTTATCATTTTGAAGGTATTTTTGAGACAAGAATGCAATTATTTGGTAAAAATGAAAAAAAAACTGTTTTTAAAGTTTTAAAAGACAATGCCTGACACGTGCACCGAGCGTAATTCCGGTCAATGCCAAGAGATGGCGTCGAATTTCGCTCATACTCGCGTACTCTTATCCAATAGTACTTGTAAGAGTGCGCAGTTCCAATTTCTGATTATTTTTGTTATTTTAGTGATATTTTTTTTATGTTACTTTATGATAGATGTTTAAATTGCACACGTAATAAGTTCTTATTTGATTTCCTAGACTTCATTTTTTTTTTTATAATATTTTCAATCTTAAGTGCGTACTCCTAGACCAGATTACCCTACACATAAAATATATTTATCAATCTGTCGAAAACCGCATCACAAGCTATCCTTTCGTTGCAAACTGATGGAGCCCAAGCGATCCAAAGTTAGAAAATCCGTTAGGGACCGACGTTTAGCGTATTTACCCTAGGTGTGTGTTCGTTATCTATTAATGAACGTTTTGTTTTCAGGAAACTCTGTCTTTCTCGCTCTCTCTCTCTCTCTCTGCCTCTCGTTTTCTCCCTCTCTCGCCCCCCCCCCCTATTTCTATACACTACCGTTCAAAAGTTTGGATACACCAGTCGATATTTTTTCCCGTACTTAAAGTTTGATAACTCTGCCAAAAAAAAAAGATATTCGAAAATCCAAAGCGGCATTTTAAAGAAGGTATATCAGGCTTCAGTTTACTATATTTAAATATATTTTTCTATTTTTTTTCTACCTGGTACGGACTTCGGTACGTGGCCGTTTTTAGGCCTTTTTTCGACCATCGCGAATCCCGCGCCGATTCTAAGAAAATTTTTTATTTAAGATGACTCCTTTAAGATGAATTGCACTTATATTTTTTACAAACACAATCAGCTAATAAAAATAATACACCCACCTACAAAATACACCCCAAATAAAATCCCGAATGTGCGATTTCGAAAATCTGGTGGTGTTCCAGATCTGATAGTCGTTCCAGATCGATCATCGCTATTTGAAATTCCGAATGTCAAAACAACTCTACAGATATTCAAACGATTCACAGAAGTGGAAGATTTCAAACCGATTGGTCCATTTTCCTATCGATCTTCTTTTTATTTTTCTTACATTATCAATCCATTTCGAAAATAAGGCTTACGAGCTTGAAGTGATACGCAATGTTTCACTAATAAATGCGTGTACTATTCCAAAGCTCCGAAAATGAAAATCCTCTTAGTATAACTCAACCAAGAGGATTTTCTTCTCTTTGGCCTACTCCCTTTTTCCTGTGCTCTCGTACACCAATACACTACCATAATCCGAGGCCCCAAACTTGTCTGTCGCACAAAAGATCCTCTCCCATACCATTCATTCCGCTGAAGATCCTTGCTCGGGAACGGCGATGAATTAGGGACGATGATGGTCGTCAGGAAAAGAATTTCGTATACGCTACAGCGTAATATAATCCGATACGGCCAATTTATTTGGCCGCGAATATTTAATAACTTCTTTACGTCGTTATCGCGCAACCTTCGTGAATTCTCTTTCGTGTACCGATTCTTCATTGCTCCTTCACTGCCACCTTCCATCCTTTATATTTCTCCTGATATTGCTTACTCGATTTGTATACTACAGGCATAGAATGTATGAATTGTATACTACATAAATGGAACAGAGAAAAAGAAAAAGAGAGAAAATCCGAAGGAAATATCCCATGTTGGAAAATACAGGTCCATTAATGGACAAGCATCGGCGACTAGTTTCCAGTAATGGCACGTAACGTCAACCATGACTGGCCCAGCATTAGACAGACGTCGGATGATAACTTGGGCTTAACACTGGTTGCCCGTAGCAGCACAAAACAGAATTTATGGCTTGGGCCATTCCTGCAAATTATGATTAGCTCATTAAAAAATACACGGTTGGCCCTTTCATTAATGTAATATTCTCATTTATAAAATAATGCAGGTACATAATCCCCCAAGCCTTCTTCTGCTAATTAACAATCATATATTTTATTGTTCCTCCGTATTCCCTTTTCGGATTTTTACGATCCCTGCCTACTTTTCCTCTGTCTTTTCCTGTTCCTACCGTATTTGTCATGACATCTCTGCCATGGGTATAGGTAAACTGGGGAAAACCCATACCAATACAGCCGGTACCAAGTTCGCCCTCCGGCCATGGAACGAGTTTCATAGAAAAATATCAAAGAAATGTTTTGTTCGCTGCGGGGATTCGAACCTAGAATCTCCTGATTGGCTGGAAGGCCTCTCAATTAGGCCAATCAGGTTTTAACAATGAGATCGTTGAAACATATGGCATAAACCTTATATCATTAATAACCAATGTAAACTAGAAATCGTTGCTGGGACACTGATTGCCAATTTCAGATTGAATATACGTTGGCAAACATAAAAAAATAATAATCATGGTAAATCGTTGACACTACCAATCACTATCCAAAACTGTTAGCAGTTGCTGCGCCAATGATTGGGAATCCTATACTGGCCATACATTTGGTCAACAATGGTAGATCACTATCAGAAAATCGATAGTGATGATGAAAAACGGCAATCAATAATGGCCCGCTATTGATCGTCTATACTCGATCATCCATTAGCATCAGTACCATAGGCCAGATTGTTTGGACAAGATCGCAAAGATCCAATGGTGGATCTTTTGCGTAGTGAAAGAAGCAGAGTTTTTCAAGCCGGACGAAAAGAGCCTGCTACGTTTTTTGTTGAGAAATTGAAAGGAGCTACATATGGTTCCCTGGATTGTTTTTGCTCTGCTATGTCGCTTATATCCGCAGAAAAGATTGGCGATAGACCCATAATTACACAGTTCCTTAGAGACGTTTATAAAATGAAACGCTCCGTACTTAAATACACAGGCACTTGGGATGTCGCTATCCTGCTCGACTATTTAGCAAACTTTCAAGTCGAGGACTTATCACTATTAGATCTGACAAGCAAAACAGTGACACTTTTAGCGTTATCGACAGCTCAGAAAACACAAACACTCGCTTGTATCAAGATCAATAATATGATAACATCGCCAAGAGGACTGGAAATTATAATAGCAAGTCTAATGAACACAACCAGCCCGGGAAAGAGTCAGCCAGTATTAGTAATTCCCGAATTTTATACAGTTACTCTGTATGAAAAAAACAAAAAAAATTTCGAAAAAAAAATTTTTGCGAAAAAAAATTTTGATTTTTTTTATTTTTTGGTTTTTTCACAGAAAGTAACTGTGAATTAATAACCTGAATTGTTTTTTTCATAGAAAGTTACTCTGTGTGAAAAAAACACAAAAATGAAAAAAAAAATTTTTTTCGAAAACAAATTTTTTTTTTCGTTTTTTCGTTTTTTTACACAGAAACTC
>JAPYZJ010003875.1:0-15046 GCA_030522765.1 Ophioninae sp. B BG-2022a | reverse complement strand
ACATTGATCGCCGGATTTTAACGTGATATGGTACTTTTTCGTGTCATGAAATCGCAATTACGCAGTTTTCTTCCAAGAGCATATACGTTTCTCGGTAATGATCTTACTGTTCGTGGACTCGTAGATTTTTTCGTTGCTACAGAGTGACGAGATGTACGGCGGAAGAAAAAAAAAAGATTAAAAAAAAAAAAAGAATTTATCGTGACGACCGTGATATAGCTTTGTAACCGAGGAAACGTTACGTAGCCTCTGGTCGCTCTTGCCGCGGCCACGTAGCCACACGAATAACTGAGGGAGCGTCGAGAGAGAGCGTCACGGGCCTTACACCGCAGACACGCGCGCATGTCGTCATGGCGGCCGACCTCGCGTTTTCTCAACCGACATCGAACCTATGCGGGTCTTCGACTCGGCAAAAGGACGCGGTATTGCTCACTCGTGAAACCGAATACGCATACGCACTATCGTCTCCTTTCCACCCTCCATTCTCCATAATATCCAAACTCGAATGTTCCATCGTGACGTATTTCGGAATGCGGATGAAAAATTAACGAGTCGCGATATTCTTTCGTTCGATTATTACACGAAGTAAACGCGGAGTCATCGAAAAAATGGCGGACGATACGAAACGAGCTGAAATGTGCTGATCGGTTAGTACGCCGGCGTGAGACTAGCCCGATGTCTGAATTTACGGCGTGACGTGTGTTTCGAACGATCAACTGCGCAGTTATCGCCACAACGCTCGGAGCGTGCATACGCGGACAGAAATGTACTACGCGTTCCCAAATGGCGGGAAATTCTCGTTGGCGTAAAATACTCTCGATGGAATTGATTCGAACACTTTTTTTGAATCACGTGATAAATCGACGCATCCTCGGAAAATGTTCAATCATTGAAATACGAGGTTCGATCGCGTGACGGTTGAGAGTAGAAACGAAAGAGGAGACGAGACGCGGAAAAAATAGCGCGGCGGCCATGTTGTACGAAAGAGCGTGCCGCGTCGCGCCACGTAGCACGGCGCGCACGGCAACAGTCGCGCCACGACGAACTAGTCCCTCCTATCTCCCTCGCTCTCTCTCTCTCATCTCGCAAGTTTTCGAACGACTGCGAGTTTCTCGCCCCAAAAAGTACTTCCAAGTTCCCGCTACCGGGAGGCACGTATATATGCTCTATTATTACGAGGGTCTCGCCCCCCCTCCGCGCGTAGCTCTTCTCCCTCTCGTATACGGTTACTCCCGTACATCCACTCCATAAAGCGAAAAAGTAAGGGAGAGAGAGACGGAGCGACCGAGAGAGAGAGAGAGACGCGTGGAGAAGGTGACGCGTAGGAAGGGACGCCAAAGATGGCGGTCGATTCTCTCGGAAACGAACATAGCGCGCTTGGTAGAAGGAACGAACCCGTCACTACAATATGGAAACTCTCATTTCTCATGACGTTCGAAAAAAAAGATCGAGATGACCGAAATTCTTCGAAATACTCGAGCAAATAAAACCGCTTCGTCACTTCCGGCCAACAATTCACTTTGGAATTAGAATTTAACGGAGGACGATTAAATCGGTGTTGGAAAAGCGGAAAATAGGCAAAATGAGAAACGGAAGAGCCAGCCATTGAACGACGCGTGAATCGAAGCAAAAAAGCGAACGATGGCGCGCAAGAGGACCAAGGCGAAAAAAATCATTGCGAAGCAGAGCAGAGGAACACGGAGGATGATTGTGGCGGAGAGGGGCCGAGGCAAAATACCGAGGAGAGAGATTCAGAGAGAGAGAGAGAGAGAAACCTCGGAAACACGGGGGCACCCACCACCACGCAATTTCCAACCCCACCAGACCCTCAACCACTGTCCGCACCTCCAACCACCCCACCAAAGAGCCCGGTTGGGATCTCCCCCGAGCTCGGCCGTGTTTGTACCCGGAGCCAGCAGCTCGTCGAGGGCCCCGCGACGATTTTAGTGTCTTGGGGTGGGTGCTCTCTGCTCTGTGGCCAACGTGTTTCGCGTTTTCATTACTCCTCAAGCATCAAGCTTTTCAGGCGTATTTCGTGGCTCTGCGATCGTACGCGAACCCAAACAAACCCAAACACGTCGAAAAAATATTTCGCGTAACGCCGTTGTCCGGTGTAGGAGCGTAAGAAGAAAAAAAAAAAAAACGATCGTGAAATTCGTCGAAAACGCACACACTCGCGAACACACACCTGGTGATGGACACTCGTGCGATACGAAAACGTGAAAGTTTCTTTTTTTGGATTTCCCGTTATTTTTCGATATTTTATGGCGTTTTTTCGATATCAGTGATCCGAGCACACCGAAGGTTTGCCACGGAATAGAGTCAAGTGTAACGCCACAGCTTGTCTTGTCTCTCGAGCGAGTACGGAACAGCGGCGACGTCCGCGGCGTCAACGACGACTCGTGCGACTGTCCTAACCGTTTCTGTGTATACTTGCGCGACAATTATTCAAGAAAATATAACGAATGAAAATTGAACCTCGTTAAACGCGTAATATTCATTTCGAGCCGACATGGCGTTTCGAACCTTACGAAGCCTCGAGCAAAAACGAAAAACAGAGAGAAACGTTCATGAATAACTTTTATGGAAACGTCCTACTTACGGAGACTTTGCCGTGGCACTGTGGACTCCGTCCGTTCGCGTACTACTGCCGCGAACTCTCTCGTGTGTCCGCCGCCTCGTTGTATCTCTCTCTCTCTCTCGCGCGCTCTCTCTCTCTCGCTCGCTCTCCGAGCGGCACCTTATTTCCTGTCTCACTCTCCACGACGCGCCAGTAGCTCACGGAAGCTTGCCTGCCACGAATCGTTCCGAATCCGAAGCTCCTCCACTATACGTTATTCCTTGGGCGGGAACATTTTCAAACCACCATTTTCTTTCGTTTACGAATTTATTTTTCCGACGAAAAATACGGTGCAGTATTGCCCGGCTTTTTCTTGAATTATATAAAACGAGGAGTTTTGGAGTATTGGACAAGTTTTGAAACTTTGTTGCTCGTACAAATTGTTTTCGCGTTTCTATTCGTCGTGTATATTTCACTCTTCGCATATCTTTCTCTCTTTCTGTTCTTAGTTTCAACGCGTGTGAACGTTATAGGGTTTTCTCTGTCGCACTTTCTTTAGTTCGCTTCTCGGCCACTTCTAGTGGCGCTGCCTCTACCCCCACTCTGTCTCTTTTCAGCGTTCTTTCTCCCTCGCACGCGTATCGTCACTCGCCCGCCTAGCGGTTAGCCGTGCTAACGCTTTTCCGAGATTCACGTGACGCTTGTCTCCCTCGGCAAAGACTTCCTCTCGACTTTTTCGAAGCCCACGCCACCGCTTGCCCACTATTTCCCTCTCACCTTACAAATCACGGTTTCGTGTTATTTGCTGCCTTATCGACCGATGATAACTGAGGGATTTGCGTGTAACCTTTACCGCGCACGCGCACCCCTAATTATCGAAATTTTTCAAAAAAGAGAAAAAAAAAACTTTCGAATGTTTTGCAAGATGAATTTTTGATAGAGATTGGTTCACGCGTCCCGGCACCCGCGGACTGCCGCGGAGAACTCGAGTCTCGTCGACAGCGGCGAATGAATTCACCTAACGGTACATGGCCACCAGGCACGTTACACGCGCGCCCGTCTTCGGCTAACCTGGAGGTTCCTGTCTTTTTCTTTCTCTCTCTCTCGCTCTTTCTCTCATTCGCAAGTTACTTTTCTCTCTGCGTCTCGCTCGACTCGTTTTCTTTCCGGCCATTCCCCGCGCACTTGGGAATGAGAGCGAGGTAGACGGAGAGGTAAGAGACACGTGAGGTAAACGCACCGATATCGAGGATTCAACAGCGATTGTACTAAAAACCCGTTAATTCGTTGGTTAACAATATCCCGAGTATTGTTTCCCCTTATTTTCTCAATGAGAATCTTTGTGTTTTTTTTTCCATCGAAAACGTCACGCGCTCTATATATTTATGTATAAGTATAAAAATTCACCGTACATGACCCCAATATTCGTTTCATTTTTTTTCTATCCTTCAATCAGCCGGTTTTCCGTCGTTTATCGTGCGCATGCGTCTTAATCGAGCTTTGCAATTTCTATTTTACCGCTTAATGCGTCTCGATCTTTACGTACTTTCTAGCAAATGAGGGCGTTGCTTGTTTTAAACGTGGAATCGTTTTATCGCCGGACTATTCGAAGAGTCAGGATCGAAGAGTAACGGAAAGTAAAAAAAGAAAAGTTTCGGTGATTGAGAATTTATCTCTATTTCATTCGCCTTTCTGTCGCATTCTTGCCATATTTCATAGACTGGTGGCAAACAACCAGTTGAAACATTCACCGTAGCGACATCAACGCTTCAGCGACAGGGCGACGGTGGCGCTTCACTGACCATCCACTCGGACACAGGCTGAACCCGCGAACATTCGAAATTTTGCTTACCGCATTTTAGCACCGAAATGCTTGAGCTGATTTTTTGTTGGTTTTGTTGAGAAATATACTGATGGCTTCTATTTAAAATTACACGATAGAACGAGTTTCCCTATTTTTAGAAGTACTTCCTTCTAAACCTAACCTAATTTCTCTGCTCCTAAATAGCAAAAAATAATTTTATTTGGCCCTCTGGTGGAGACAAACTTCGCAAAAAATGGAAAACATTTTGAAGGTCGCATGGTTAAAGTTTAACGGAATGCTGAAAAATACAAATTCGAAAAATTCGAAAATACAAATTCAAAAAATTGTAAAATACAAATTGAAAAATACAAATTCGAAAAATTCGAAAAATTTAAATGCGTTTATATATCATATAACGTATGGACAAAAACTCCAAAATTTTGCAAAAATCTATAAGAGACCAAATTTTAAAAGATATGTAGTAGAATCTAAAAAATGTAAGCGACAAAAACGTTTTATCACTTTAGAATAAAATTTGATCCAGGTTGAACGATTTTCACTCATCCGGACCAACCTGAAATGCGCCGTAGCATGAATATAAAAAACAGTCGCCAATCATGCAGAAACTGCGATTTATGTTTTAGGAACATATACAGCTACGATTTCAATAAACAGATCGCTTTATAATCAATACTTTGTGTTCATTTATTCAATGACGTAATTGCGGGCCCGCTAAGCGAATAAACGAAATAAAAAGTATAATTATGACTAATCGTAAATACAGGAATATTAATATTAATTATAGTTAAATATATTATAGATTTGAGTTTCAAGTGAGAAAAAGTAATGATTATGCGCTTAGCTGAAAGGCATGCGGTTTCATAAATAATAATACCAAGAATTTCTAGTTCTCCGGAGACCCGTTGGGGGGACATCTTGACTGGGCTTGAGATCGAACTTTCTTATGTACAAAATAATGCGAAATCCGAAAGAATTCTCGTAGCAAAAATAATTTGGAAAATTTGAACGAAGCATGAGGAGCGAAGTCGATGAGAAGAAAATTAACAAGAAATGAAACGAGAACGTGGCCTGATCAGCGATTCTCGTATGGAGCGAAGTCAATTCTCAGGAACGATAGCGACGAGATATCGAAAATATAATCACGAAAATGAATTATTGGAGTTCGCTGAAATTGGGTTGTCTCTGCATTCTCTCGACGTAGAGAGAATACAAAAGTTTGTTGTTCTCGTAATAGAAAGGATTGTCGTTGGCGTCGAGATCCGGTCGATACTCCGAACTAAAAGTGCTGCTACCGGAAGGGCAACCGTCGCAGGAAGACGAACCCTGAGACGGTTCGGAATGATTGGGCGACGGCACGAAGCTTCGGTTTCTCCATTCGGCATCCACGGTCTCCGGATTTGGTGGTGCTTCTCGCAATCCGGACAGACCGTTTATATGAAGATTATTGATTCTTTTGCTCAGCGGTGTAAATTCGCTGATCTCTTCGTCAGTGCTTCTGCCTCGCTTTCTGCGTCGGAAGATAAAGTCTTTTTACAAACATAACCAAAACTAGGGGAATCCGTTCGGATTGTCCCCGGATCTTCGCCGGACGTCGCCGGATGTCCCCGGATCCTCCCCGGATCCACACCCAAACTCGGACAAATCCGGGGAAATCCGGACGGATGGCAGCCCTAAGAAAAACCAGTTATTTTTGCATTGGAGAGAATCGTGATTTGAGGTAGATATCAGCGATATCAGCGATTTTTTGAAATATCGGAAAAATCAAAAAAACTTCAAACCGTCAAATAAAATAAAATCGTCCATTATTTTCCAAGAGATGATCGAAGTTAATGAAAATTTAGGAATGAGTTTTTAAATTGATTACGTCATTTAACGAAAATGTAAACAAACTGACCTGTTGGCTTGTGTCATGTTCGAGCCTGGATTTCGAAAGCCCGGAGGGCTTACGTCAGTCCTTTATTGTTTTTAGCATTTTCTTTTCCATTCGTGGTCTCCTCGATCGTTCCCGTGCTTTTCACTGTCCTCACGAATCTTCGGACGATTACTCGTAGCGATTTACTTTCCTTTTTTTTTTCGTCACGTTTTCAGTCTCGGGGATAGAGATTTTTGTCACACGTCGTCCGCGCCTTGTGTGGTATGCTCTCGAGCTGCAAGACTCCGCCACTCTGCTCTGCAGTCACGCACGGAAGCTCGCCAATGATTTTTAGGCGGCGCGTGTCGCGTTCCGCCAAGCTTCGAACTCGATAATCGCTGAATGATCGACGGAACTTTTCAGCTTACGGGTTGCATCAACAGAGATATCTTGGCGATTTTACATTTTATTATTTATTGCCAGTTAAGATTACTCGCATTTCCGCTATTAGATGGCGCCACTTACCGGTTGCGTGTGGCGTACATCGATGTCCCCGTTACCGACGGAGCAGCACGAATGACCGAAAACGTATCAAGGTTTACCACCTCGTCGGTAATAAAAACCCCGCTCTCAGGTAGCGTTATCGTTATCGTTACTTCCTCTTCGATTACCGGCTCGAGAACACGCGTCGCCCAGTCGCTATTAAAATATTCATCGTTATAATTAAAAAATAAAGCAATCATATTTTTTGGGTATTATTCCTGCACATTTAATTACTGCGTTCCATTGGTATCCACATGCGCTTGAAGATTTTAATCGTGTGTACTGAGAGATACCTCGGCAGTGTCGTAGCCCATTTTCTACCTTACCGGCAAAACCTGGACGACTCACGATGTCCAGGTTCTGCCGGTAAGGTAGAAAGCGAGACAAAAAAAATTCAGTTTTTCCTCGAGGGAACTCGTCTCGAGACTCATCACAGACTAAATGTTACTAAATCGTACCCTAGATGCCCTGGATCTTAGGAACTAGGAACTAGGGCTTTTTCCCCAAGCTTAGGACAATGGGTTACTGCTCAAGTGTGAAGAAATTTTTCATGGGATTGTATTTTATCGTATGCAAAAGTATTATAAACCTTCAAATTAGTGTATAAGTAATTATTGTATAATAAAGTAGTTTATTATAGAATATATACTTTATTATATAAAATATAATAAGTATTATAAATCGTCCTTGCACCTGTGCAAAGACTTTTTATCGTGTCACCATATAAAAAGCGACTGAGCTACGTGAACTGCCGATTCGTTACCATCTGCCGATAAATTAGTAAATCGACTTTAACCTATCAATAGTTTTGAAAGTTCAGTCCGCTTCGTTAGGTTATCTTTTTTACTTTACTTGGAAAACAAAAGTCATAGATTATGAGTAAGTTATTAACTTAACTATCGGTAAGTTGCCGATTCAGCTAGCGGTAAGTTACTCCGACTTGTCGATGTTCTTTAATACTTTCAATAAAAGAATCATCTTGTTTATTTCGTCATCCGGATTTACGAAGTCCATTGATCGTATTTACCATTAACAAAACCAAGCGTTTTGACCTGTTTTGAGAACTGTGTAGAAACTTCCAGTTATTCTTTGGCAACTTTCTTACCGACCATCGACAATGGTTATTTCACGTGACCGGCAGAAAACCATGAGAGCCAATAATTAAGCTAGATGGCGCCACAGGTCACGTTAGCACGCCGACTTTACCAGCGAAAAAGGATTTTTGAGGTTATGCAGGCCGCTTCAAAGGATAACCACGGATATTCGGAATAATGCAGAATGCTTCCCTCAATTTCAGATAAAAAAAGATTAACATAGCTGCGACAACGAGAAATCAGGATATTTTTAACCGATGAATTTTTTGTTATCTCTGCCCTCATAAACAGATGATAAATTAACTTATATGAACGATTCAAACTCGTATATATAACTGACTGAACGATCTCTCAGTAATTCGATAGGAAACGTGAATCATGTGCTAGCCACGTTCCCTTGATGATACGTTCCAACTGTAGCACTATTCAGTGCACGAGTACAGAATAGCGTATAATCGAGGCCTGCGATCGGCGAGAACTCTCGGTGATGACCGATCACGTCGATGCGTCTCTCCCGCGTCCGTGATTCATCCACTCGAGGAACTCGCGTGTAAACCGCCATCTACGCGATACGAGAAGGCTCGATGACTCGAAAGAACTTTTACAGCTCGAAACGTCCCACAAAAGCGAAAAAATCATACGTCACGTGATGCACTCACGAGACACGATTTTTTCCTTTTTTCTTCATTGGCCAAAGTTTACACGGTTTTTTTACTGATTACGCGTAAATTCAAGCATTTAATACTGTCTTTATGAATTCTACAAAAAACTGATGCTCGATTTTTCGCCGTAAGCTCGGACGCAGAGAAAACGGATTTCGGGAGTTTGTGAGGTTATGTCGATGTTCGTCATGCCTTTAAAGAAGAGCGTACGAAAAAACGAAATCTAACGAAAAAGCAATAATTCGTTTTAGAATGTCCCATACATGAGTACACATGTACACTTGGATAGATTCTAGGTAATGGTCATGAAATACGCGGAGGAGTCATTCCCGATGATTCATACGGACGCGTGTTTGCTTCCAGCTCGGTTCATTCATCGCTCAAGGAAATCCGATAACGGATTGATCATCAAAAAAAAATTCATAATAATTCGTTACAGTTTGAAATCGTAGCAACGGTCGTAGCAAGTTAGCCCCTTCCAGGCCAACAAGCTGCGGTCGTAATTATCCGGGAAGTAGCGGTTTTGGAATTCTTGGCTCGCTTTCATTGAATCCCCGTTGATTTGACTTTTTACAAGAAGTAGGGTTATTGCTGGTCATAATAACGAAAATTAATAACCCTACTATAATTATTCTAATATTTGCTAATCTCGGTGAAGCTGAAAAGTACCATTCGCGATATTCGATTTTTATCCTGCGCAGATATCGTTTCCGATATACAACGAGAAGCCCCTTGACCGCAATCGTGAAAGGCGAGATTCTCACGCGTCGTCTATATTTGGATGCGCTGGCCGAGCGCGGCAGCACTGTCGTTGAACATCGCGAAACTCCTCAAAATCGCCCAACGCGACCTCTGACGTGAACTATTCGAACTTCGATCAATGAAAATATCAACAGAACCCACAATTCGTATTGGACAACCTCGAAAAATAACGATCGAAGAGAAATATCAGTCCACAAAAAAAGAACAAAAATTAATCGAATACGGCCACACTACAAAATCAATTTTAACCTAACATCGGATAGAGACGTATCGTCACGAAAAATGAGTCAAAATTTAGCATAGCGATGCTCTGTATTTCCATTTCTTCGATACGAGACATCGCAGACGTACCACGTGACACACGAGTACAAGAGAGATACTCGAAATTTTTCAATCGCAATTTCTCAAGGACGAAACATTTTTATCGTAAAATTCAAGCATCTATTTCTGTCTCTAAGAATTCTAAAAACACGGATGCTCGATTTTTCGCTGCAAATTTAATTGAAGCCGAGAAAACGGATTTTGAAAATTTTTGAGGTTATGCCTTTAACAGATTTATCTCGATATTCCTCTTTTTTTCGTTTTTTTTAACGCTACGCGCAGGAACCCGTACATCGAACTAACCTCCAAATCGAAAATGAGGTTTGCGTCGATGTCGTTTATTCGTATGTTTTGTTTTTTTTTTCGAGGCTTCGCCACCGAAACGAGAACGTGGGTGTGTGGATGCTCTCTATCGCTAAACAAGCTATTATACCGCTTGTTACGAAGCGTTCACCCAAATACGTATGAACGCGTAGCCATGAGTCGAGTTCGTGTTCGATGTAAACATAGATATAAAACGTACACTCCCTCGGTCTATGCGACGTTCCAGTTGCGTTGATTCGAGAGGGCTACCGAGAAACATCGATCAGCCAGACCGGAAGGGCCTGCTTGTTTAGAAAAAAATTGTGTCAAACGGACCGACGAACAAAGTCGAGAAATTTGAGAATTGTCATCGTTATTTTGCAATACGACGATAATTCATCAGTTTTGTTCAAAGGAATCGAAGATAACCTGAAACGGACGAAAAATGAGGAAAAACCGTTATTCTGGAAGACAAAAGAGCATCGACGCATGCGCCATCACGGTCAGGCCCAAAGGGGTCAATTTACGTTTTAGAAATTTTATCTCGTGTCGTATACGCGGCCATCTGCAGGGGAACAGGATAAAGAGAGTGTTATTTTGTTTACTTTTTTTTTCTCCCCTCTGTGTGCGTGCTCACGAGCATTCGACAGGAAGTAGACGCCCGGTTTCGTATATTGTTGCGGGCGACGCCCTGTGCGGTGAATCTACGAAGTAAAAATCTCCAATCTTATCGTCTTCCGTCCGAACTCGCGATATTATTCATTTTACGAATCTCCCGTTTGTATGGTAAACACGAAGATGAAAAACGTGTAATCGCTCGAGGCCTCGTTAGAATCGCGCTGCATTTTTCAAATTTTGATAATTGTGACAATTATACAAAATAAAATGATAAAAAACATTGTAAAAAGTAAATAAATTGATTAAACTGATAACGCAAATAAAATTATCAATTTTATAAAATGCATACGTTTATCAAGTTTAGGAAATAAATTCATTTATAAAATTAATGAAATAAAGAAATTTATTTACGGAAAAAAAGAATAATATGATGTATAAAATTTCGATCATATAAATGTTTAATAAAATATTTAAAAAATATTACTAGAATTTTACTGAAAAATTACTAGAATTAATTTTAGTAATTACCAAAAATTACGAGAATTGATTTTCGTAATTACTAAAAAATTTCTAGAATCAAGAAAAAATTACTAGAATTCAGAAAAAATCACTAGAATTGAGAAAAATCACTAGAATTGAGAAAAAATTACTAGAATTAAGAAAAATTACTAGAATTAAGAAAAAATTACTAGAATTAAGAATACTTACTACTTCAATTTTTAGCCTCCAAAATCAAAAAACTCCATTTAAAAAAAAAAACAGAAAAATTGTTCTCGAACGAACGTAACATGACATTTAACGTGACGACTGTCGTCTTCATCGTGTAGGAAAAGGACAAGGGTGGAAAAAAATCGAGACTGGCGCCGTGCGTTCGCTTCGGGATATGGGAAAAGGGTGACCGTGCGGCATCAACTATGCGCGGGTCCGGCACAGAGACGAATAATAAGAATCAGCGAAGCCGGAAGTCGAACACGTCAGCGAAGAGGGGCGTGTGACTCGAGCTCGACAACGAGATCGCATACACGCTGATGTTTCAGAGGAGACTCACATACACGACTCACGTTGCACTTCGTAATGACGATGACAGAGTGCGAGCCGTTCGAGCCTAAATCTAGCCTAAATATAATTTTAATATTCCGAAACTAAAAGCTTCGTTCAAAGCTTTACGAAATTTGTTTGGGTTTGTTTGGGTTCGTTAGTTTGATTTTTATCCCTTGATTTTAAACGAACCCAAACAAACCCAAACAAGCATGGAACGACTTAGTGATCCGCGCCCCCACGCCTCCGCCGATTTATTCGGTCATTTTCACACCCCTTCTCTGTGGAATCGGCTCCAATGTGGGGTAACGCGAGTCAGCGATAGATAAACGTGGAAATGGAACTACGAAGTAGAATACAATTTTAAACAATTTTGTGTTCTTGCTTAAATAATCTTCGAACTCGATTCGATCGAATTCTTGAATAGTTGAATACTGTAGTCTCGATTAATTTAAAATAGTATTTTTGTTTGGGTTTGTTTGGGTTTGTTCGAGTAGTACTGTAGTCCCGATTAATTCAAAATAGTATTTTTGTAGATATTCAAATGAAAACAAGACAATTTTGAAAACGTAATGAATTTTCGTCAGCCTCGAATGGATTTCGAATAATTTTTGAAAATTAATTCGAATTTTTCTATAATCGTATTTCTAGATATACATCGAAAAACTTGAAGACAAACAAAAATTTCATGAATTCTCGACAGCCTCGAATTTTGAATAATTTACGAAATCAGTTCGAGATTTGTCAAAAAATAATTAAAATGTGTCTAGAATCGTGAGATTAAATTAACAGCCTCCTCGATAGCGAGAATTCTCGAAAAGTCACGAATTATTTTTCAACGACGCAATTATCAAACTCGATCTTTTTAATTAGCATGAAAATTGATTAAAAAATTTGAAATGAAATGAAAGTTTTTTTTAATAAAATTTTTTCTATTCAATTTTTTTAATGAAATTTGATGGAACAATTTTCATAGTGAAGATTATTCGAACCGTGTCCATTTATCGGATTTGCACGTTTTCTTGCACGATTGTCGTTGAGAAATAAAAAAAAAGTGTAATTCGTGTAAGCAGAGGATTAACAGAGGAATAATTTGGTGAAAATTGAGAACGTTTGATGAACGACCCGCATTGCCCTTGGGCATGGATTACCGAGCCTGGTGTTGCCAAGCTCGGGCCTCGCCATGGGGCTTTCTCCGCGCATCTGTCCGCATATACGTACATTATATATAGATAAAAGAGAACACGTGTGTAGGAGCACGTTTATACGGTACGGAAGCATGGGATGAGTCATGATGGTGGGCCATGAACACCCCCAACTTGGGCGTGGTGCAGACTCCTATGCGGACGTCTCTCATCGATCCCTCTCGAGCCATAAGCCTCCCTACGTTTCCCGGACCCCATTGCCGCTTGCATTTCGTCCATCCAGAGCTCACGAAATAAAAGTGCAATCCTTGCGAATACAAAAACCCTCGTTCCGAAAAACCCTCATTTTCAATCTTCCCTTTCATTCCATTTACAAATATTACCGAATTGTAACGTTGAAACGCTTTGGGGCGGAAGGAAAATGTTATTTGTGGATTTTCCATACCAAACATTTTATCAAACTTACCAGAAAATTTCACACTTAAACTTATCGATATCTCGTATAGTTTCCCCGGAAAGTCCCCTCGAAAAATCGCAAAAAAGAGGCAAGGGGTATGTATGGAAAAATGTAAAAAAATCGATGGTCCAACTTTGAAATTCTGCCAAAAATAGAAAAATGATCGGATTTCAATAATTAAAAAAGGATTTTGAAGGTAAAATCATAACGAAGAGATTGAGCACAGAGTGGAGTACCAAATCCTAAAGGAAAAGAAGTTATCGATGATTTAGTGAAAAAACTTTTTTGCCCTAAGAAACCCTAACTTTTTTGCCGAGGAAGAAACACAGCAAACCTGGCTTACATTCGGCACGTAGAATCTTCCGAATAGTATGAAGAAGACGCAAGTAGCCGTGTTTAAAGATCTTTGATTATACAAGATAACACGCTACCTTGGGTAATGATAATACAAATATACATCGAAGATAATTATGATAAGGAATGTTTGGGCTTATATTCCGTGCTAGGAAATATAAATTTGACGAGATTACGAAATATCATAACCCATTATAGTTTACGATTTTACTCTATCGTATTTACAGCTGATTGTTTCATGTATGTAATTGTGTCGAGAAAAAGTGAATGACGAGATTCTTTTCGTCGTAAATGGAATTTTCTTTCTATATCTTGTGGCGTAGTAAAAATTAAACCCATTGTAACAACAAATCGTGTATAAAAATAAATATTAATCGATTATTAAATAGTATATTTAAAAAGTAATATGAATAGTTAGTAATATTAAAACTTGAATAATAGCAGCTCTATTGTTTATAAATATTTTTTTTAAATCAATTTAGGCTAAACTCCCGTGAAATTGCGAGATGCCGAACTGGAATATTTCGCCGCCAAGTTCACGCCGATCACGAGTGACCTGACAAATCGTGAACGCCCAGTCGACAAAGTGAAAGCGACTGCGTTCAAGATCACAGAGGTTAGGTTTCCGTCTTACGATCAAGGTGAAGAAGCCTCGTAAAAATATAACGATACAAAAGTGATTCTATTATTTTTTTTACATTTCAAACGGTTTCGAGATAAGATTGTACTTCGAGCGCTCGGAAAAAAGTTTATTTTTATGAATTTTTAATGAGATTATGAATAAAGATGCTTTCTCTTTGATGTATTTCGTAGTTCGTCGAATAGCCTGTAGAGTGCGAAACCAACGCATGAATCACTCGATATCTGATAGGGTGTTCCCTCCGTGACTAATTTCCGAAACAGTATACGCAGGGAAGGAAAAATTCGGTATTTGGGGAGTCTCGACTGCTTTCGTGACGTGTCATGGGGGTCATGAGATACGGGCTCGTGTTTTCACGAATCGCTGATGCGTGCAATTATAGCGTCTTAAAAAACAGTCGCTAAGAAAACATTAAGGATATGTCGAAGACGTACCACGTGACACACGAGTACGAGAGAGATAGTCGAAATTTTTAAATCGCAATTTCTCAAGGACGAAACATTTTTACCGTAAAATTCAAGCATCTATTTTATTGTTGTTCCACACCCGTACACCCTTCGGATTTTTACGGTCGCCCCTCCTCTCCTTTCCGTTTCTTCCTGTTTTCCCCCCACGTTGTTTTTCCTTCTATTCCCCCACCTTGATTCCTTCTGCCCCGCCCCCTTGCGGCCGCAGCCGACTTACCCCCTCTGTACCGTATTCACCATGCTACTTCTGGCACGGGCATAGGGAAACTGCGGAAAACCCATGCCAGTACAGACGGTCCCAAGTTCACCTCCCGGCAGCGGAACGAGTTCCATCAAAAAATTTCGAAGAAAAATCTCGACCGCTACCGGGATTCGAACCCGGGACCTCCCGATCCGCTGGCCGCG
>JAPYZJ010003874.1:0-15047 GCA_030522765.1 Ophioninae sp. B BG-2022a | reverse complement strand
TATTCACCGTGCCATTTCTGGCACGGGCATAGGGAAACTGCGGAAAACCCATGCCAGTACAGCCGGTCCCAAGTTCACCTCCCGGCAGCGGAACGAATTCCATCGAAAAATCTTTACCGCTAGCGGGATTTGAACCCGTCACCTCCCGACCCACTGGCCGCTAGCCGCGCCTTAACCTGCACGGCCAACGGATCAGTGAAGCGCCTTAATAAATTTGCCGGATCCGGCTGCTGTCTTGCCGTGATCAGCCAGATTTACGGCGTGTGTTAATTTTTTGGACACAGCTGATTTCCGGCGCTTTGGACTTCGAAAACCGTTTCTATTTTCATTCAAGCAAAACCGAGTAGAAATATTGTTGGCCTGAAATTTGATCAGGATGTTATCAGGCTGTGGTACGGGAGCTTTATTTACAGTGTCCCTTAATTTACCTGATCCGGTTGTATTGCTGATTTCCGGCGATAATCCGGCAATACATCCTCTTCATCAGTACCAACCCTTGATAACCTTCACAGCTGGCCCTTAATAACAAATTTTGGGAAGTCGCGATTTGTGTAATCACCCTTCAACGCTGAACCCTCAGTAATGAATTTTGAGAACTTGAGTATATTTTATAGTAGCCCTGAATTTTAAGCAGTAGTTTTTTTTGTATTAACTTTTCGCAGTCGGTCCTTAATAATAATTTTTAAGAACTCAGGAGAAATAATTGCCGGTATCATTTTCCACGTTTATCTCGAAAACTCTCGAAGTATCTTTCCATTAGCGGTGAAGCCTGAAGTATGTCAGAGATCACGATAGAAATTCCAATAACCTCAAGTCTGCGATAGACCAGAAAATACCACTAAGATCATTCGCTCCATTATTTTTATAGTCACAACGAATGTCTCGCGATTTCTTTAATTATATTGCCAACAGATTAGCCATAAATTTTATTTCGCTTCGAAAGAAGCAAATGGAAAAAGAAACAAAAAAAAATCAATTCTTTTTCCTCGTCAAGCGACGCCCATCTTCGAGTGAAATAACGTCGATAAATGCTCCCTCGATCTTAAGCGCCGAGGATTTTTGTGCCCATGATCGTTTTTATTTTTTCGCGAATTGCATGATTATAAATAATCGGTTATCTCGCACGTTGCATCTTCGCCTATGATGTCACGCGAACTATCAAGCTCTCTTTCTCCGGAGTCGCACTTAACGCGGATCCTATATCCTCCCCTTCGACATTTGCGGTCGTCGTCGTCGTCTTTTTTTTACATTTTCTTTTTTTTCATTGCGAAGCTCTCACGCGCCCACGAAAGACGTATATTTGCAAAGGCAAACACGCATACACACGTAGACCCGGCAATAACACTTTTACGAGGCCGCGAAACATTTATTACCGGTTATGACTCCGCACGCGCACTAACTCGGCCCTCTTTTACTATCGTGTCGCGTAATACTCGCGCGTTTAAAGATGCACAGGTGCGGAGGCCAGAGGACAGTGTAGATTGTAACAAGTGCATTCGGGCTATCGTACATTATAACCACACGGGTAAATACCAGTCTCCACTAAATTTACTAACAATCACAATAATTATACTTATTTTATTGTACGCTTGTAAGTTATAAATAATGGTTGGTTGTCGCGTTCTCGATTGGTTTTTGTTTCTCGTTTTCCTTATTTGTTTCTTGTTGTTTTAAATGGCTTGTTATGTTTATGGTAAACATATCAAGTTTGTATTATTAATTGTTATATTATTAGATTATAAATTATATTATTATATAGTATAATTATGTTATATATAATGTTATCGTGTAATACATTGTTATATTATTAAATATATTATTACAAATTTATTTCATAAACTATATAAAGAATATATTATAGTACGTGATAAAATTAAATAACTCGTATTTTTCAAATAATTTTATAAATAATTCCAATTAATTATATCTTTAAACTCGTTCTCATAATATTATAAAAGTAATAATAATATTTCGTTTAGTATTACGAGCATTAAATCATTGTAATTTTTTTTTTGAGTATTCATGGGGTTGGACAAATTTAAGTTACTTAAAGTAAGTTCATATAAAAAATGTATTTATTTTTGTATTAGTCTAGTGTAAAGTGATTCGTTATTTTAATTAATTTTTTTAATTTGAAACTTAACATTATTATTACTACATTTTGTAAACATATTATGGAGTAAATTTACTTATTTTAATAATAAATAGTTCAATGGATAACGGAGTGACATCAATAAAAATTTAGCAGCTTAATGAATATTCGAGCTGATTAATAAATATCTCAGAACTCCAGGTTTCATGTAAAAAGGTTGAATCAAAAATAATCCCGGTATCCGCAACATTCGAATAAAGGATAATTATTTAAAAGAAGCGTTTAATAATCGAAATAAAAAATTCACGAACTCCGCGGTTTGTGTGATTCTTTTTATATTTCGGAAGAAATCGATAATCACCGAGATTATGTCGAGCAGGCGAGAACATAAAAAGCAAACACTAAATATACCATGTAACGTTATAGTGCCTTCAATAGTGCCTTCATTCATTGTCCGAACGAACCGTTTTTGCAACATTATTTAACATTTTTTTTGCACCCCCCCCCCTCTCTGGTAGTCTTTAGTTAATATCTATACCGACCTCTTTTCTCTCGGAGAGACTTTCTTTGCGGGCGAATGAGAAGTTTCGCGAAAGCGTACGCCGTTTGCACAAAGCGAGGATCATTATTATTAGTCGAGAGAAGAAAATATCCGCTGGTGAGTGAGTTAATCGCGGTATGTGTCACTTTAACAAAGAGACGAATTATCGCTCATCCAAGAGCCGTTCAGTTACGGACTGACGGAGTCAGTCGTTTCTTGTACAGGTTGCCTCGAATTCAATTGTCCAAATATCGCAAGTACGTCTGGGGTATTAATAAGCTTGGTCGGTCTTTCGAGGGCTTTGTTGTTTTCTTTTATTTTCATTTATTGTTGTTTTCGTGCTTTGTTTGTTTGCGCTGCTGCACACGAATCAGAGATTCTTGCTAATGCACGATTACCCATCGCACTTAACACTTGAACGCACCTGGAATATGTTTCAATACGTATGTCTCTTACGTAAGTATGAAAACATTCCAACTCATTGTTAAATACTTTCTCCATATTATAAGTACTCAATTCTCAAGATATAGTAGAATCTCTGTTTTTTTTTCGTTTGGGACACCCTGTAAAAACGTGAATGTTTTTGGGGGTGTTTTATTCTAAAAAATTTAAAAAAAACTCGTTGCGTGTTCATTGGGTGTCCCAAATACAAATTTTTTAAAAATGTTTAAAGATTGTTTCGTTTCTGAGAGAGATAGCTGAAATTTTCAAAATTTTATCCGAGAAAAATTATCTTTCATGTAAAAAAAAGCGTCAAGCTCTTCGTCCATGAATTCGGCGGAGGTTAATACTCATATCTACTCGAAATCTTCATTGATCTATGAAAAAAGTGGATTTGAAAATTTGTGACGTTACAATGTTTGTTAAGCAGTTAGGCTTGTTGATGGCTTACGTTACGTGGATAGAACGAGGACGAAACGTGCCATTTGATGCCTATATTACGTATGCAATAGGTAGGAAGGTTTGCACTATAAATGAGGAGATAAGGGGATTACAAATGCATCCATGCGTACTTATAGTCATCAGGATTGGGTGTTTGGATGGGTACGTATGGTAAATGATGAAATAACGTGGTGGGGCTGAAACTCGATGAAATTGGTATGATTTGGTCCGGTGTAGCCAATTAGCCACTATTGCGTATGGGCAACCCCCTTAACCTGGGCTCTTAACGTCAAACCTCCAATTCGCTTCGTTGGCTCATGAAATGAAGGGGCTTCGAATGAAAAATCGAGTAGGAAGCACATTCGGTCGTTGATGGCCTCGAATCTCGAAGCATCGTATCGATATTCATGACTTTCCAGCTAAAATAGCAAACGCCCCGTAAGTTCACTTGGGTTTATAATACGAGATTTCCAACGGCGTTACCTCGACCAGTGGTAACTCGTTGAAAAGCTCGGAATTCACGATAGCTCTGATAATCTCTCGTTCTACAGCCACCGATATTAACCATGCACTGCAAACGTATTGAACCTCGGCGTTTCCAACGATAACTCAAAATTAGCTCCTGTCGTCATTAATTTACTATCAAGTTCGTCTGCCAGTTGTTGTAATTCGGGGATAGATGGCCATACGGGAGAGTTGGCCACTGCCTAAAAATCGTACATAGAATCGCTAGATGGCGTAGCTGAGTACTCAGTTCCCTTGCCGAGGTGCGTAAGAACAACCGTACGCCGAAAGACGACCGACGCTGGTGGTTGGGCGGTCGGAGTGCGGCTCGGGCGATCACTGATATTAAGCAGCATCGAGAGAGGCTGATACTTGGTGCGGTGACCGTTTAGCTGTCAATGCGGTCAATGCAAAAAAAGTGAGATGGCACAAAATAAAGCTGTGTTGAAAATAAAAAAGTGAGAAGTAGTACTGGCCATCTTACCTGTCCTACTATGGCCATCTCACCCTTAGTATTCGGAAGAGATGGCCAGAGCGGTTTTTTTTATGTTAGTTTTATGGTTGATCTATTTAAAAAATATCAATATTATACGTCACTTCCATAAGTTGAATGTTCAGAGTTTAATTAAAAGTACCAATTATCGTAATGCATATTGTAGTTTAATTTTTATTGGGCTTAAAAAAACTATGACCATCTATCCCCGGTTTACCCTAGTCAAAATCAAAGAAGATGGATCAAAATTGCCCCACGTCCTATAACCAAGTGACATATCTCAAAAAAAAGATAAAAATGTATTAAAAAATATCACATACTTCCTAAGTTCATTTTTTTACACCTTCATATGAAAAAATTGCTATGAAAATAGTTCAGGCGCTGTTATGAAAAATTCGTTCGTATTAGTATTTATGGACTGATTTAGAAAATTATTTTTTTGTTTGAAAAGGTGCCCCAAGGTAGTCCCACTGTCATAAAGTCAGGTCTCCGGTCTCCAGGATCCTGGAGAAATGAAAGTAAAATCTCAAAAATGAGCTAATTTTTTTTCTATTAAGGTAGTTTTTAATATATTACATTTATTTTGTTAAATCAATGGTCAATTGAGGATTATCTCCTTATTCATCTGTTTATGAAGACGTGAGAATAAAAGCTTGAGCTTGAATATTTGAATACTATACTAATACTATACTATATTATTATACAGAATTAAAATATTACTTTGAATACTGCAATTGTTACTTTGAATACTGCAATTAATAATACTGCAATTGTTTCATTATGTGTCATTAAAACAGGCGCTTCGGGTGATTTAGTTTAAAAAATGAGTGGACTGAGAATGTAAGGATACAAAGAAACAAAAACATTTTTCTATTGAAAACATTTTTCTATAGAAAAAACATATTCTATCTGAAAAACATTTCTATTCTATTTCGTTGCAACTGACGTTTCTATTTCATCATAATGCAATAAGTCAAAAGCAACAATAAGAGAATGAAAAACTATTAAAGTACAAAAATGAGCTTATTTTTGAGATTTTACTTTCATTTCTCCAGGATCCTAGAGGCTGGAGACCTGACTTTATGGTCGTGGGACTACCTTGGGGGTAACCTTTCAAACAGAAAAGAATTTTTTAAATCGGTTCATAAATACTCATACGAACGAATTTTTCATAACCGCGCCTGAACTATTTTTAAAGCAATTTTTCCATATGAAGGTGTAAAAAAATTAAGTTAGGGAGTATGCCATATTTTTTAATACATTTTAATCGTTTTTTTGAGATACGTCACTTTGTCATAGGACGTGGGGTAATTTTGTATGGATTGTGGTCCGTCTTCTTTATGAAAACCCGCACAAATCCATATAAGTTCATATTCAAGTTGGTGTTTTGGCTCAAGGCATTTGGCATTTTTTATTTCTGAGAACCCAAACAAACCCAAACAAGTTCATATCCAAGTTGGTGTTTTATCTCGAAGCATTTGGGTTGATAATATCTTAACGGCGTGGTAAAAATCATACTTCTCAGTATTCTTGGGCCGGGAAAAAATTGCTATTAAATGTTCAATGTTGAAAATCTGGATTCCAATATGGTGGATGAAAATTCGGAGAGTAATGTATCTGAGGCTTAGATTCTTTAATTCGGAGCTCCCATTCGATATTCAAGATTGCAAGTATCAGAAAATACAATTTTGTGTCGAAATTCAACTCTTTTTCGAATTACTGAGTAATTCTGGGTCTACCATAAGAAATTTGGGAAGTTCAATTCCAAATGTGAATTCAATGATCCGTGGAACCGGATAGAATTGCTACTTTTGTTCATAACCATGTTTCTAATTTGCATGCTCCTTGTTCGACGTTATATTTGAAATGTTGAAAATCTAATTTCAAATTCGGTGTCAACGATGCCAATCCGTTGTCGTTTTTTATCTTACTTTAAAGGTAGTCATAGGATTACACGGAGATGTTACTCCTCCAATTAAACAATTATCATTTTCACTCCCCTAATTAAGCACAAACAGTTTCTCCTCTTTTAATTAAATAATAGTCATTTTGTTACTTCCCCAATTAAGTAATAACAATTTTTTACGCCCCTAAGAGTAATACGATATAAAACAAATTTAAGAAGAAAGACTTAATTATTTAATCAGAAAAAAATGCAAATCACGAGCCCTCAGAAATTACAAATTGGACTGGCCCAGTGGACTGGTGCACGAGGTACTTTCGAGGGTTGCATTTGAAGCCCTTGAAACGTAGGTATCCATTATGTGCATTTCAATCGTATGAGGTAATCAACATAATCATTTCGAACATTAACCTAACATTGGAACAACAAGCAATTCGGTTAGTGCTTTGAAATATTTCATGTGTCGATTTGATCGAGTATAAGGGTATATATATGTATATATATGTGACCCTCCACATCCCAGGGTATCGATAATCGAGTTAGGTTATCGAATAACCAATTAGCAATTACCAATAAGTTCCTCATTCCCCTAATCAACGTTATTAAAGATTTTGATTGTGGGTTTTACCCTCGATTAATAATAAATCTAAAATCCCTTACCGCTCAATAATTGGGTATCGAAACGTTCGACGAATTATAATAGATCGAACGGAATTATTAAAGACCTCGAAATTTCGGACGATTGCGAAATTTCTAGCGGGTATGAGAATTACTAGAAGCAGCCTTTGGGATTTGATAGCGTAGATTGTACCAAGTGAATTCAGGCTATCGTACATTATACGCACACGGGTAAATACCATTCTCCATCAAATTTACTAACAATCACAATAATTATGCTTATTTAATTGTACGCTTGTAGGTTATAAATAATGGTTTGTTGTCTCGTTGTCGATCTGTTTTTGTTTATCGTTGTTTTATTTGTTTATTTTTGTTTTTAGTGGCTTGTTATATTTATGGTGAAACATATCAAATTTTTATAATACATTATTGTATTAATAAATTATCAATTATATAATTATATTACATATAATATAATCATATACAGAATAAATTATAGCACGTATATAAAAATAAATAACTCGTATTTTCAAAATAATGTACTTAATAATTTTAATAAATTCTATCTTCAAACTTATTCTCATAATTCTCATAATAATATAAAAGTAATAATAATATTGAACTTAATTTTATAATTCAATATTGTAATATAATTTTATTAGCATTTTTGTTTTCATAATAATATTTTGCTTACTGTTACGAAAATGATGTTATAATCAAATTTTTACTCAAAGTTTTCACTGAGTAGCTTGAACAGTGTAAGTTACTCGACATGAAGAATTACGGATAGTTAAGATTTCGATATATTTCTAGCTCGAATGAGAATGACTAGAAGCATCGTTTGGGATTTGATAGATTATCGTCCAGTAACCCGAGGGGAGGTGACAATCGATCGTGAACGATGACGTCACCTTGTTATACAACCCCACAAGGGCTCCCAACAGTTACGTTAAAAATATTCAATTTTTGGTGAACCTTTGCAAGAAATATCACGAGTACAGTCGTAACGAGATGGCTAACAGCCTAGTCTGGCAGGGTACTCCGGAAGGCCCAGAAAAAAAATGACACCCGAGCATACGTTGGGCGCATTGTCGCAACCGCACAATGGCAATTTTCCATGATGTATCTGCGGCCGTTACCCGGAGAGAAGCGTTCAAATGTACCGGAATTAACTTGTCTCGTGTTGGCTTCAGAAGTGACTTTTTAACCCCCCCGCTTTTTTCCAGCTTTTGCGACCCTTTTACTTTACCTTCCCCCCTCCTCCAAGCAAATTTCGTTCACGCCGAGTGAAAAACTGCCCCGTGATAATAACGGCACGCGGCAGAGGGCTAAGGGTGGAGAAAAAGTGGCCGTGAAACGGTGGGGTTATAAAAGGCGATAAATATATCCAGGAGCGACAAAATATCGCAAAATACATAAGAAAGTGGTCTTGGAGGGGGGGGGGGCATTGGGGGAGAGTTCTTTGACGGACGACACCCGCAGGACCACTAAGTCACCAAGGGCTTATGGTAACCCTGAAGACCCTTTTTCACCCCTTCGCCGGAAAAACTTGGTATCCTCTCTTCGACCCTTGCGCGATGAAATAATATCAAGGAGCTTTCTCTTTTAGGAGCTCTCTCTCTCTCTCTCCCTCTCTCTCTTTCTTGCTCGCCCTTATTTTTGCCCTTCACAACATCCAGCCTGGGATTGCTGAGAAAAATTCCAGGCGTATTATATGTACCGTGAAATTTGTCTGCACAAACGAAAAGTGAAGGCATTGCGGACGCGAGTCCTTAGGAAAAAAATGGAAGTCGCTCTTTGGCTCCCTTTCCCGTTTTATTTTTTTACCCTTTTTTTCTTTGGAGTCCTGTTTGGCAAACAGTACGAGACGAGAATTAAAAGAGGTGTAATCCGCGCTTCCGGAAGATCGGCCCTTCGACCCTTTCTGCGTTGGAAAATGGCGGAGAAACAAAAAGAATAAGAAAAAGATGAAAACCGTTTGGGTTAATTATGATCACAGGGTGTAGCGGTGGGATCAAAGGGCAAAAAGGACCAACTTTTTTGTGCCCGGGAAATTGAGCGCGAGAAAAGGGTCTGCGATTACGAAACTCGTTATCCTCAATTATTTCGACAGAGAATTTTTGAAAAATAGCGTTTTAGTTGGGAAAATGGAAAATTGCAGTTATTTTTTGGCTCGTTAATTTTTTGTTTTTTTTTTGGTTTTTATTCATGATTGGTTGAGCATTGGTATATGTTCCAGGTATTAGCAGATCCAAGTTGCTTCGTGAATCCTGTTCGATTTGACAGCCCGTTGAATATTCGGACGAAACAAGGAAGCTGCCATAAGGGTTGAAACTGGTCGACGAGAAGCCATCAGATGGTCAGCCAGGCGATCCACCAAAGTGGGAACCATAAAATCGGGCTAGGGCCTTAATCCATAAGGATTAGGCACAAACCAACTGCACCAACGAGTGGGAAAAATTCACCCGGAAATACTGCTCTCGGACATGGACATTGGTGGGATGACAGCTTCTGTTCAACGTCATATATTGACAGGTCTACGATTTTTTGTTTATGCCATGGGAAAAACGAGGCAGATATTGATTCTCCCAGCCGACGAAATTTTTTATCATCCAGATATGGTGAAGACCTTCAAACGATGA
Organism: Ophioninae sp. B BG-2022a; assembly: GCA_030522765.1. Classification (NCBI taxonomy): domain Eukaryota; kingdom Metazoa; phylum Arthropoda; class Insecta; order Hymenoptera; family Ichneumonidae; species Ophioninae sp. B BG-2022a. The sequence continues at coordinate 5,372 of JAPYZJ010003874.1, read as the reverse complement.
AGGCCCTAATATTCGTTTAGTCCAGGGGCAATTGACTACAAAATTGAAAAAAAAAACTGAAAAATACTGTATTGTTTTGATAAATAATAATTTTAGAAATGGCCAAATTCTAATACAAAATAAGTTATTTGAATTAGCTTTTTAAATAATGTAGCTTTTTTAATTATTTTTTTAATATTTGAAATGGAATTTGAATTTAATGAAAGTAAGTATTGTATGATTTTTTGAAGTCTGTAGATTTATATCTAGAATCATTTTTCAACATTCAAAGTGATGGATCAAATATGCCGCAAGCAATTTCGAAAAAAAAACTTCGATTTCGATGGAAGTTACTATTCCACGGTTTTCGAGGTTCCTAAATTGATGTCTAGAATCATTTTTCGAAATTTAAACTAACGGATCGAATATGGTAGACACAATTTTGAAAAAAAGAAACATTTGATTTCGACAAATGTGGTTTTATATGATTTTATATAAAACCACATAAATGGTTTTATATAAAAAAACCATATAAATTGTTTTATATAAAAAAACCATATAAATGGTTTTATATAAAAAAAAACAAAGAAAACCATATAAATAAATTTATATGGTTTTCGAATCCCCTAGATTGATACATCCACTCAGATTTCAAAAATCCAAAATTAGCCATCCCACATGACGAATGGACATTTAAATAAGAGAAAAAAATGCTTTTTTCACGGAAGTAAGTAAACTATTATTCCAAAAACTTTGGAGTTCATATATGAACCAGTCTTTGTTTCTGCCTGACTGATCCAGCTAAAGGTTAATTTAAAAAAATAAAAAGAGAATTGAAGAAACAAATTAAGAGAGAAAAAAAATAAAACGAGAAAAAGAATATACAAAAATCCTTAAAAAATAAAAATTAAAAAAGAAGTAAAATTTACAAAAATACTGGCTGGTTAATATCGGAAAAAAAAGTTGACGGAATGCTGTTGAAGCCGTATGATTTCACGTGATTTCCTCTTCAATCTTCCGACATTTCCCTAAATACGTAGTGGAAAAGCTTTCACGAATTTTCCGGAGGGTGTGTTGGGCGTTGATTTTGGAATTTAATCAACCGTGCAAAATAACGACGTTGTTCACCCTCCTCGCATGTCGAGTTTCGAGTTACCGCTGGATTTTAATTCATCGGTCTCAAGGTCTCCCGCAAATACCGGACATCCACTAACCCCTATCGTGGTGCACGGTATACCCCGTAAACGCATGAGCCCCCAGTCGAACGGTGAAACCGTTCCTTGTTGCTCCAGACATCCGCAGAAACATTCGTAAAAAAACGACTTAAAAAAAAGGAAAAAAAGCAACAACGATAAAAGAGGCAAAAAAAACGAATTATTGCGCCCCGGTTGCGAAAATCCTCATCCTTTCCGGTAAACTTCTAGATGGGATTCGCTGAAACTGCGAAACAAATTTGTGCAGTTACTAATACATGGCTGGGGAACGCCGGAGGTGGAAAAAAGCCGATGAAGGGAGACACACACGTGTAAGAATTTATACAGGGTGACCGACTGAGGATAATTGGTCCGGGCCCTTCAAAGGGCTTATTCTAAGGATTATTCGGAATCGAATTAAGTCCCAGTAACTAGAGGTCAGAATTTCGCAGTCCCATAGTTTTGATGATTTTACGGTTTTTTAGATGGGTTCAGGTTTGTTACCAAATATAAATAATCGTAGCAAAAAATTCATACCGAATTCTAATAAATGAATGAACACCAAAATAATTGAAACCAAAAATGACGAATAAAAAAATTATTATTAGAAACAAAGAATTAACAAAACCAAGCGGTAATAAAAAATGAATATCAAATAATTAAGGCCAAAAACAAATAATCTCAGCGAATAATAGAAACCAAAAAAGACCAACAAGAAGAAAAATAATTTCAAACAAAGAATTAATACTAAGCGATAATAAAAAATGGATACTACGTAATAAAAGCCAAAAGCAACTAATTTCGAAAAACAATAATTAAATACTGAAAATAAGTAATTTAAAAAATACAAAAGTGCGAATTTTGATAATGCATTTTCCGAAAATCATCACCGATTTGTCAGCTTTTAGATAAGTATCAACTGAATATTCAAGAGTCTTTATGTTTTCAATATTTTTGGTACAAGCCAAGAAAACTGAAGAAATATCGTCAACCCAACATAACCCAAACAAACCTAAAGAAACTCAGTAACTATTAAAATTTCATGATTCAAGTGAGCTGAATGACCTTTTTGAAGGAATAGGTTGAAATACCGGTCACCCTGTAGACGTCAAGGGAGGGGGTGCGGAAGGGTTGGAAACACCAATCAGTGTATGGGCAGACTTGGTAGCGTGTAGAATACCTGAGGGAAAAGTGACGAGTACCATGAGCCGTTGACAGGACGCTTGCGTTCGTTTATAGAAGCCCTGGGGTAACTTCCTCTCTCTCTCCTCCTCTCTTTCTCCCTCTCTCTCTCTCTCTCTCTTGCAACCGTTATCCTTCTCTATCTTTGACGCTCTCTGTCTTTCACTTTGGTCGTTTTACTTTCCTTGTTACCAGCACACGTTTTAATTAACCGAGGCTCGTGCAGCGTGTGTGTACGAGTATACTAAAAAACCACGAACATTGCCTCTCTGGTATGTGCAGGGGAACGCGTATTGAACGTACATCGTTAATTCTTCAGGCTACCCGGATGGTCCCATCCCGTTGAAGCCACCACTGAGCTTCTACGTATCACCTTCACTAGTCATCGAATCAGAGCGACGAAAAATCTTGCGCCATCTAGATGACAACCAACTGGTGGATGATGACGTGGTACCTCTATTAGGCTCGTAAAAAGTAAAAATCACTATTTCTTTTTTCTCTAGGGACACAAAGTAGTGTCGTTTATTTGTACAGATGGAATTTCCATATTCTGCTGCACCCAATAAGCAGCAGTATATTATTGCGTCCGATTAGGTTTGTTTTGGTCTTTTTCCAAAACGCGGTTAGGTCATTATCCAATTCGTTTGGGTTGGATTAGGTCGTTGTCCCGAAAAGCAGTTAGTTGATTGTCTAATTCGTTTCGATTGGTTTGGGTTTGCTCAGGTCCTTTCCCAAAAAACTGTTCCTTCATTACTTTCGTTTTCGTTCTTTCAGCCTATTTTAAATATATATTTTTTTCCAGCAGAAAAATGTCTTCCAATCATTCAAAAATAATTTCCTCACGCAGCTCTGTCCAATCAGCAGTTCGTTCAACCAGTCGTCCATGAGAAATACGTTAGCCCAACAGAGTTCCATACACCGAGCACACACGAAACGTCAAAGTGCTGACATGAGGAAAGTGTATATACGTAACGGGGTTCATTATTTGGTTCGCAGCTTTGTTCATGTCGCGGTGACTTTTCGTCGTAGTCATGTCCGGACACACCTTCTCGTCCCTGCCCTTCTTACACTCCGTCACGACGATCGAGGCTGAGTGTGAGGTATATTGATGAGGGGGTGAGAGAGAAAGAGATCGGGCTAGACACTCAAAGCTATTTGAGGTTGGGTTAGAGGATTTCTATTTCATGTTTTTGAACTTCATCTTTTCAAATTGCCATATTGAGAAAAATATGAAAATAAAAAATTTGCACTACACCAGATTTAGAAAAATATGGAAATGTATACTGTTCAACGTGACGTATTTAGAACAATATAGAGATTTGAAAAATAAAGAAACTTAGATTTTTCGAATCGTCATATTTCAAAATGTATGGAAACTTGGATTTTCTAATTCGTCATATTTAGATAAATATAAAAAATTGCATTTTTAAATCGTCATATTTAGGAAAATGTAGAAACATGAAGTTTCCAAATAAACAGTTTTAGAAAAATATAGAAAGTTAGATTTTTTAAACCGTTATATTTAAAAAAGTATGCATACTTGGATTTCGCAAATCGTCATATTTAGAAAAATGTAGAAACTTCGATTTGCGGTTCAAGGAAGAAAGCAGTTTAAGGGGAACGTCAAATAAGTGCAGGGAACGAAAGTTTCGGAAATAGGCAACATGGCATAGGGATTGGTCGTTTTATGTGCTAGAGGAATGGAGACGAAGAGGAAAAAGGGAAAAGAGCTTCAGCTAGGATACTTCGTGGCCACACTTCCTTAAATGAAGTGACACACGCGACGAGTCAGCTAAACCCACTAACTTGGAATTAGCCTCGATACGTTTTGTTTGTTTTTTTATTCCGTTTCTTTTTCTTTCTTTTTCGTGAAATCGTGAAACATCAACGTCTAATATTTCCAAAGAAGAGGGCACTTCGAGGCCGCCCTACGATTTGCCTTTCAACCCGTTGAAACTACTGATTCGATGTTCCACCTTTTTCCTTGATGGCTTCCTGTCACGGTACATTGCTGGCGAGTTTGAAGCCATGACGTCGCTCGTTCGCCCTCGCCGACAAAAGCTTTGGGCCCTCCAATCGATTCTAGTTCTGCATTTTTCATAGTCGAAAAATTATGCTTTTTTACGAGCTTTTATTTAAATTCACTTTTTTGAAAGATGCAATATGGCAATTTACGATGTGCCCATTAAAAAATGAAAGCTTGCTGATACGCATCCAAAGATGACAATTCATGATTTTACATTAAAAACAGTGTGCATGTATCATATTTTCTGCTTTTTATGTGATAAAATAAATGAAAGACTAAAAAGTAGAAAATAATTTATACACATATATATACATAATAATTTATATTTATACAAATAATATTAATCTATATTCATAAAAAATATCATATTTGATAGTTATAAATAATCATCAAAAATATATTTCATGTAAATATTTATTGAATAATACTTTTGTATTAATTTTTACATTTAATTGTACTAAAATGTAGAAAATGATTTGTTTTTACCAAGTTACCTAAATGTACAGAGTGGCTGGTTAATTGACGTCATAAAAAAAAATATAGATCCGGCATGTCGTGGGGTATCCGAATCACCCCCGTGTATGTTGCGCAATTTTTTATAGTTCAGGAGCTATGATTTTTTTTCGATTTTTTGAGGAATTTCGACATGACCAGTTCTAAAAAATTCTAAAAGAAAAAGCAAGAGACTTTTCAGAGTATTTTTTTTTAAACTAAATTCTTATGAGTTGCATTTTTATGCATAGAATAATCAGCTTCGTAACTTTGATGAAAGTTATGAAAATGTTGGCCTAAAGTTAAAACTTTATGTTCAGTGAATTATGACTTAAATTTTCAACTGTAAATTACAAATTCAAACTGGTGACATAATGATTTCTTAGTTAGTCTCAGAAATACGCCAGACTCTCAGCTTTCATAATAATACAAAAAAAAAGTGGTACTTAATGGGGGAAAATTTGCTAAAATCAGTCTTCAAAGACAGCAAGGTGGAAAAT
>JAPYZJ010003873.1:0-20942 GCA_030522765.1 Ophioninae sp. B BG-2022a | reverse complement strand
CGAATTCGAAATTTATTCGATTTATTCGAATTCGAAATTTATTCGATTTATTCGAATTCGAAATTTATTCGATTTATTCGAATTCGAAATTTATTCGAATATTCCGATTTAATCATAAAAATGATTTAATTGAAAAAAAAACCTAGATAAAATATTTTTCAATAAAGACATAATGTTGACATGTTTGTAAACCGATTTACAGTGATTCAGCATGATTACAGTAATCTTTAATTATTTTAATTGAGAAGATTAATTAAGAAGAAAAGTCACGAAAATTCATTTGAGAAAGTGGTAATAATAAATGTGTAACAATGAGTTTTAATTATAATCGTTTTTTCGAGTTCAAAATATAAATAATTGGATAATCACTACGATTACGTAACCTGAAAATCGAATCGTTCTCTGATAGCAGTTTGCGAAAATACTTCGTTGTTTAATTAGAAACACGAGAACTACTGGGAAAAAAATTAATTCTGCAAATTGTAGAGACGTCAGATAAATTCGTTTCCTCGAACTGATTGGAATTTTAAAAAATAGATAAAGCAAAGAAACATTTCATAGTAAATACGTAGGCATTTTTTATTCGCTTCTCAGAACGAAAGGATTTTCTCCCAGCATGAAAAACATGGAAACTAAAAATCAGTTAAAAAAAAATTTAGGTTTTTTTGATATCTCTTTCAACAAAAAATACAACAATTTTCGGTTGGTAATAGAAAAATCCGAAACGTATAAATTCCTGAATGAACAAAAACCAATTTCCTTCGAAATAATTTACGCTATTTTACGTTTTTACTTTTCAAAAAAAATATTAAAAAATGGCGTTTCTCGAAAAATAAAAGAAGTTTGTTTTTCGCAGTCTTAGAATTTCAGAATGACTGATTGAACGAAAAATGATGATAAATATTAAGAGGCTGGTGGAGCGAAGAATTCCAATAGCCAGATGGTTGCCAGAGTACAGTGCTGCTGACGTCCTCGGGGATCTCGTGGCTGGTTTGACCGTTGGTCTGACTTTAATACCGCAAGTAATTATCGTTCATTATAATTAAAATTAGAATTTGAAAAAAAATCGACGTCCCCACAAAATTATGTATATTTTTTAAATTGAAATTACAAGAAAAAACTAAAAGTAAAAAAATCTGATTTTTCAAAATCATTCGTGTATTCATTTTTATTTATTTATATTGATTTTTATCATTCCTGTTGCTTATTCATTTTCATTTGTTTATTTAACTTTATACTTTTATTTAACTTTTACTTTTTATATTTATATGTATCACTCCTATATTTTGTTTATTTTTATTTCACGTGATAGAAAAGAAATATCACTATACGAAAATTCACCAACTCAAAATGACGAAATATAGATATTTTTCGAACAAACAATTTTCGAAAAGTTAGATTTTTGCAGACTTGTGTAATCATTGATCGACGATGACGATCGATAGATTACGTCGATCGATAAATCGATAGATTGTGTCGATCGATAAATCGATAGATTGTGTCGATCGATAGATCGATAGATTGTGTCGATCGATAGATCGATAGATTGTGTCGATCGATAGATCGATAGATTGTGTCGATCGATAGATCGATAGATCGATAGATTGTGTCGATCGATAGATCGATAGATTGTGTCGATCGATAGATCGATAGATTGTGTCGATCGATAGATCGATATATTATGTCGATCGTCGATAGATCGATTATTAGTGACAACGAACGTATAATGCTATTATGTTTGGGTTATTAATCGTAGGCAATAGCCTATGCAAGTTTGGCCGGTCTGAGCGCCCAGTACGGTCTCTACAGCGCTTTTGCCGGAAGTCTAGTCTACATTTGTTTCGGGACATGCCGCGAAGTCAACATTGGACCGACCGCGGTCATATCGCTTCTCACTTACACCTACGCCAGGTAAGGAAATATTTCATTGCTCAACGCATCGTTAATATTCACGAAAAACGAATTTAACAATTAATTGCAGCTCGGAAGTAGGCCAATTTTCTTTATTTTTTTCTAACGGGAATTTTACGGACATAACCTCACAAATTTTTCCAACAGAAAAGTTACCGATTTTCGTAAAAACTCACATACTCCATATTATCTCCTCAAGGACACATAGAGGACGAACGTAACCTCACAAATTGTCGAAATTCTCAATCTCCTCGATCGTGCAAAATGTCCGTCCTTTCGTGGCTCTGTACAGTTTTCATAACCAAAAAAAAACATCGCGGGTTGCCAAGTCCGATAAATACGGTAGCTGAGTCACAACGGTCTTCATTTCCGGTAAAAAAAATAACGAACGAAAAACGATGGGTAACAAGGTGCATGATCGTTTTCGGTGACGAAAAATCGACGAGCACAGAAAAACACGTCGAAGCTTTGCGTCTATCAGAAACGAACTAAATATTCAAAATGGCCGACTCATCGTATATCGGGGACATGTGTACCAACGTATCAAACCAAACAATCGAAAATCGAATGTACGTGGCGCGCGAAATTTAAAAAGTCACTTTACACTTTAACGGCATGACGAGAATCGACATAACCTCACGGATTTGCGAAATCCGTTTTCTCGGCGTCGATTAAGTCAACGGCGAAAAATCGAGCATCAGTCTTCGTAGAATTCATAGAGACAGAAATAGACGCTTGAATTTTACGATAAAAATGTTTCGTCCTTGAGAAATTGCGATTTAAAAATTTCGACTGTCCCTCGCACTCGTGTGTCACGTGGTACGTCTTCGAAGCGAAAAAACGCAGCTGACGGAGTTTACTTTGTGAAATTCATGCCGACCTTTTGTATTCCGGAAGAAAACACTGACCTCGATCTCGATCTTTTATTCGCTCTTCAAGCCTTTAATTCTCCCCCTTAATTGGTACAATCGAAGGTTCGTATACATTCTCTCGTCAACCGTATGCTCATTCGCACAAAGACCACCGCTGCCATTCAACAGGTCTCGGGAGACGAGAAAACGTTTTGGATCAATTTACCGAAGCGCATTATCTGATAACGCGTCGGATTGAATGACCTTGATGGAATAGGGGTGGGGGGGGGGGTGAGGAAGTGTATCAATAACGAAACAAACGTGCACCGAGAAAGGTGAATGCTCTTGTCGTCCAACACTTACAGAAAACATAATTCAAGGCATAACCTCAATCCGGCTCGATCGGTATGATACCGATCGGCATGATATCGATCGGTATGATACCGACGGATTTCCTAACCAGAGCTTCAGAATTTCACCGCACTTCAACACGCAATGTCAAAATGATGGACGACCGTCTCCTCGTCAATTTCCTCGAATGATCGAAAAAGAATCGTATTAGAAAAAAAAGATGTTTTTTTTCTGGAAAAAAAGAAACGATTTTATCTCGTTTGAGTTTGGCAAAAGGCACTTTTCGTTTCAGAGGAATTCCCGAGTACGCGACACTCTTGTGTTTCCTTTCGGGATGCGTGACGATAGCTCTGGCGGTTTTGAGGTTAGGTTTTCTCGTGGAGTTCATATCGACACCCGTCGTCTCGGGTTTCACGTCGGCGGTCAGCATCATAGTTGCTTGCAGTCAGATCAAAGGACTATTGGGCATCAACATAAAGGCTGATAAATTCCTCGATATTTGGACCGAACTTTCGGAGAGAATCAACGAGTCTCGTATGCCCGATTTGATAATGTCGTGCTGTTGCATAATTGTACTTCTTATCTTCAGGGTAAATATATCACTATTATTATTCGGGTTTTTTTTTATCTATATTTATATCTATACGTATACAGAATGATTCGGAAGTATAAGGGTTTCAGTGATAACCCTTGGAGCGTCGTTACGAGAAATATTCTTTTTTTTTCGAATATTGCGAAACTAAAACAAAACGTTCACAAAGTCTGTTGAGGAGCTAGCGCCAATCGAGCGGTAGGTAGGGAAAGCTTCCACCAGCTTTATTCTACTGACACCAGGTGGCGCTGCGTCGAAGTTTTGCTGCTGGCACATCTTCGTAAAAGAGTTTTTCAATTACATAGAAATCTTTTCCGTATAAACAAAGAAACACTTCAAGAAAATCCGATCAGCGATTTTTTTGGACTTTATACATGGCCCTAAAACCCGGACTTCTCTAAATCAAGTAGCGTTACATTTTTTGAAAAGTCCTCCACTCCGAAGAACCCTAATAGCTGTGAATCGTTCTGCAAACGAATATAACCTAAAAATCAAAACTCGGCCTCATTCTCATCATTTCTTTTTACTTCCTCCTCATTCCCTCTCGATTTAAACTCAATCGTAATTTGCCGGATTCTCGATTTATCGAGCAGAGTCTGAAAGACTGGAAAACATCGAGTCCATCAGCCAAACGAATATTGTGGCTGCTCGGAATCAGCAGAAACGTAATTGTCGTCGTTATAAGCGCTGGGGTCGCGTATTACTTCGAGAGTTCCACCGAAAAAGGAGCGCCATTTTTGCTTACCGGTCACGTGGAAAAAGGGTTACCAACGGTCGAACCCCCGGCTTTTTCCTTCATTCGCGAAAACAGCACGATTTCTTTTACTAAGATAGTCTCCGATCTTGGAAGTGGAATCACGGTCGTTCCTATCATTTCGGTGATCGGTAACGTTGCCATAGCCAAGACTTTCTGTAAGTGTTTCTTTTGATATTTCTTTAGATAATTTAGTATTAATTAAAATTAATAAAACGATTCAAAGTAACTGAATAATATATTATTATTTTATTTATTTGTTATTGTATTATTAGTGTTATTATTATTATTTATTAAATTTGTTATTTATTGATAAATTTATTATAAATATTTATTATTTTATAAAAATGTTATCAACATTGATAAAAATTTGATTCGATGTTAAAAATCCGAAACCCATTTTTTTTTCTCGCTTCCGAACAATCGTACGAAGCACGAGGACAGATAATGGACGCTTCGCAGGAAATGCTAACGTTGGGCCTTTGCAACGTTGTTGGCTCTTTCTTCCACTCGATGCCAGTCGCGGGATCGTTCTCCCGGAGCGCCGTCAACAACGCTTCCGGTGTTCGAACACCTATGGGAGGACTCTACACAGGTATGACAATTTTCCCAGCTCGATTTATCAGGAATGACTTTTTTTTGTATGAAAACTAGGTTAAGTATGCAAAAAAAGAATACCGAGATGGGTGACCGTTTGGAACGTTCCAGGATTTTGAAAAGTCCGTTCCAGTTGTCTGGAAAACTTACCAAGAGTGAACTTGAAACCCTACGGGACAAAAACAAGATTTTTATTAATTACAAAAGTTGTCAAAAAGAATTTCGAAAAAAGTCGATATCAAATGATTACGACGAAATGTGTGTTTTTGCATACGGCTACGCGACTCTTCCGCCCTCTAAGGTCGTGACGGCAAAATTTTGTACTTTCCATCATTTCCGTCGCGGCTTCCGCACGATTATAAAATTTACTTTTTTTTTAAATTGATTCGAAAAATTTCCCGATAAAACAACCGTTTGTTTATCGATTTGACATAATCTGGGGACATTTGGTGAAATTTGATAAAATTCTGAAGAGCCGTTTCGAAAATCCTTGATTTTTACAATTCCTATCTGCTATACCGACCGAGTCGAAGTTAGGTTATAATTTCAAATCGGACGCCGTTGGAACACGGAAATTTCTCAATGACCGTTATTGTATAATCTTCAGGTCTCCTGGTGGTTTTGGCACTTACGTTTCTCACCCCTTACTTTTATTACATTCCACGAGCTACGTTGAGCTCAGTAATTGTCTGCGCGATCGTTTTCATGATCGAATTCAGTATCGTCCAACCCGTCTGGAAATCTTCCAGTGAGTATATTCCCGGACCTGCGCGATGTCTCCGAGTCGTATCGCAAATTCTTGATAATCCAAGATTTTTCAATTTTTTTTTTTTTTTATAGAACGTGATCTCGTGCCTGCCTTGGTGACTTTCTTCGCGTGTCTCTTTGCACCCGTCGAGCTTGGTATTCTCATAGGCGTGGCAGTGGATATCGCGATTATGGTGTACTTTAATGCTCGACCGAAAATTCATATTGAAAATACATCTGTAAGCATTATTATCAAAAATTGTTCATTCGTCGTTTTCAGTTGCAGAAAAAATTATCAGAAACATCGCAACCGCCCGAAAACAAATTTTAAAGAGCGTGACATCGACATAACCTCACAAATTTACGAAATCCGTTTTCTCAGAGTCAATTAAGTTTACGGCGAAAAATCGAGCATCAGTCTTTGTAGAATTCATAGAGACGGAAATAGATGCTTTAATTTTACGGTAAAAATGGTTCGTCCTTGAGAAATTGCGATTTAAAGATTTCGACTATTTCTCTCGCACTCGTGTGTCACGTGGTACGTCTTCGACATGAATTTTACTACAAACGAAATTGAGGTTATGAGGAAGGTGTACCACGTGACACAAACACGAGAGAAATGTTCGACATTTTTAAATTGCGATTTTCCCAAAGTTGCAACATTAAAAAAATCAATTAATCAATTAAGCGATAAGTGTTTACGAATTCTACGGAAACTGATGCTCGATTTTTCATACCGAACTTAGCAGTCGATGAGAAAACGGATTTCGAAGATTTGTGAGGTTATGTCGGTTTTCTACATATCCTTCACTATATCGTAATCCACTACAATAAACAACACTCGAAAATTGTTTAAAATAAAGAAATTTTCATTTTTCTTATTAAACAAATATTTATATCGAGTTCTGAGACGTTATTTTCAATGAAATCGTTTCACTCCAGACGGCTGTAGGTTCTTACGTTTTGGTGAGGCCAAGCGCCGGTTTGCAATTCCCCGCAGTCAACTACCTCAAAACTCGACTCGCGCCAGGTTTTCTATTCGACAAACGACGAGGCATCGACATCAAACCGATCACCGACTCGCCGAAAATCGTGCTCGACTGTAGACACATCGACAAGTTTGATTTCACCGCATTGCAGGTGAGAAAAGCGTCCTCTGTTATTTTGTTCGCGATTTTTAGGTTAGGATAATTCGAATGACCAGAAAGCTCAAAATTCCGAATTTGAGTATACCGAAACTACAAATTTCGTAAATTGTTTGGGTTTGTTTGGGTTTGTTAAAAATCTGGGGTTCAAAATCAAACTAACGAACCCAAACAAACCCAAACAAATTTCGTGCTTTTACTGGAAGACCTTTAGGAAATTGGTAGTTTCGGAATTTTCCGAAATTACACATTTCGTAAATTGTTTGGGTTTGTTTAAAATCAAGGGTTTAAAATCAAACTAACGAACCCAAACAAACCCAAACAAACCCAAACGAATTTCGTAAACCTTTACGAAATTTGTAGTTTCAGACCCCACAGTATCCTAACCTCAAAATCGGGATTTGAAAGAGCATTCATTTGGAAGGAATAACTGAGATAATTGAAAGATCGTTTTACAATTAATTTATTAATAAAGATTTAATAAAGTTTATCATTTGTTAAAAGTACAACTCATAATTTAATCGGATCAATAAAATTCCTTTTTAACACAGTCAGAAAGTTAAAAATTCTATGTTAACGAAAATCGTAATATTTTCAGGGTTTGAGCGAAGTGATCAGCGACGTGAACAAGGAACACGGCTATCTCATCCTTTTCAACGCGACCGATCAATTATCCCAAAACTTGCAAAAGCTCGTGAAAGATCCCATTCTCACTGCTCACTCGGATCTGGAACTCTCGACGATATTGGCACAAATAAAATGTCACTCGAAGCCAAATGAAAACGTGGAAAGCGTAGACATGACGATGATCGATGGGACAAAGCCATTCGACGATTCCAGTACTAACCTCTGATTGATTATCAACAATTCGGAACGAAGATATTTTCTGTGAAAAGAAATGAGTGTGTTTGGGTTGGAATAAAATTCAAACATTCGAAATTCAAAAATTTATCATAATTTTCTTGATTCAACGGAAACCTGATCCGGAAACGTTCGTTTTTAAATCGAACGTCGGGGTGGGGTAGGAAAACCCGAATTTCGATTGATCAGATGGCTCAAAATTCCGAATTTTAATAGTTCGAAACTAAAAATTTCGTAATGGTTTACGAAATTTGTTTGGGTTTGTTTGGGTTCATTAGTTCGATTTAAAACCCTTGATTTTAAACAAACCCAAATAAACACAAACATTTACGAAATTTGTAGTTTCGGTAAATTCAAATTCGGAACTTTGAGCCTTCTGGACAATGGAAGTTCGGGTTTTCTATCCCACCCTTAATTATTCATGAAAATCTATAAAAACTTCTAGTTTATGTTTAGAATATACTTTTCGAAGGGAACTAGTTGTTTCTTATTTTCCTTATTTTTAATATATTTTTTTCATCAAATATTGAGCGACTAGCGAAAAAATCGTTTTTGCTTTTAAATATAGCGTACGTAACAATTATGAGAACATTTTTGTCAATAGCAGTTTCCTAAAGGGAAAAGATTACTCTTTACAGAAAAAAATATATACCTCTAGGAATTATTAAATGAACAATTATAAAATGAAATTAATTAATAAATAATGATTTTATTGTAATTAAATAATTAGATAATTCTTCAATAAATTTCGGAATGCATTTTTGGGCCAGATTCACAGGATAAGGGTTAAAATTCTTTTTTTTTTTCGTCAGTCTTCATCCCGCCGAAAGTCGCCCTTCTTCTTCGTGACGTCAACTTGATCCAAACTTCGCGTAAAAATTGAATGAATTACGTGACTGAAAGAAAAAAATCTTTTTCTCGAGAACGAAATTTCGTCGTTTTTCCACATTTTGGGAAACGAGATAATGAAAAAAATAAAAAGATAAAAAATAAATTTAAAAAAAATAAAAATAGAAAGAAAAATAAAAAAAATTAACGGGCGGAACTTTTATTGAGATAAAAAAATAATACACTTCGTTGTTCGTTCGATTAAAGATAATGTGATAAACTGAAACGAATACCATCCTCGGAGGGAAAAGAAAAAAAAACTCAGTCGCTCTTGCACTTCAAAATGCGTCGATATATATTAATATCTTATACTCTATATCACTTATTATATCTAACCGATATACTGTTGTAGATCACTTGACCAATTTGCGGTCTTTATCGATAATCCTATATTACTCTTTCAACAAACTTCCAATACGCTATTAATAACTCTTTTTTTTCACTTTAACGACGCGATCGGTGTTTCCTTTTTCCGTTAGTCACAGTATAGTCGGGAAATGAAGGAAACCCGTTAGGATTAGAAAAATACCACGTGTGCCAAAGTCCAAAAGTTTTCAAAATTTTAAGGCACGTTAAACGACTCGATCGCCGTTAGATATTGCTTTTCACTACTTATAAAGACAGCACTCGGTGTTTCGAAAAAAAAACTTGTATTTGCGGAATCATGGAAATTCGAGAAATTAGAATCCCATCCAAAGAAAAGTGCAGATCGAGCCTTCGTCGTTGAACGACTTAAAAAAAATGTTTTCAGCGATTAAATATCGAGATAACTAATATTATGGTATTTCATATATATACATAGGTACATACATGGTTAGGTATGTACAAACGTACTGCAAAAAGAAGAAAAATCACTTTGACGATCCCGAAGAATTTAATCAGGTACAAATCAAATCTATGCCAAATTTGAGCTCTCCGAATCAATAATAAATTGAATTCGTCGATTACTTTTTTACTTCTTTGATTTGCACGAGAAATTCGCGAAACTTTATTTCTCAAGATCCAAAAACTCGACTGATAAATGCACGTTGATCATTGTGAAATAAAATAATGAAATTTAATTTCGAAAGAATTTCCAAAAAGAGCTCGACATCGTTATTTTTCACGATAGGCAGCTGTACGATCCGTCAAACGTGAAGAGAAACTTCTACAACCATAATATTTGCGCATCGATCGAAACAGCGAAAGAAAAAATGCAGTTTATCATCAGTCTTAAAAAACTACGAGTTTGACGAATGTCACCCATTATTCGTGTCGAAGATATACAGTGGAGAGAATTCCGTGCAAAACTCAAAATCCTCGAGCTCAAATTTGGTATTTTCGTAACGAAATGATTATATAATTTGGCGCTTTTTATAACCAAGAATATAATAGGGCAAGCGTCAAAGTTTCTTTTTTTGTTTGATATAACGTTAAATGTAAATAGTGGTCCACCGTTAATTCAATTTACCCTACAGTTAACTTTAACATATTATTATTTTAATCATTTTTATCAAAAAGTATTAAAAACAATTTTTTTTTACGAATTTATAATCTTTCGTTTCAAATTTGGCTGTATTTTTAACACTAACGATTATTTTTCATTTCTTTTTTTTCTATGCTGCTGAATAATAGAGCAATCGTGAAAAGTTGGTGTGGCGAAAAATAAAATATAATCCATAAAAAAAACCGATTTCTCACGAAATTTTTTTTTTTCGAAACCCTTGTATAAAAATGCATAAAATATTAATATGTTATAGTGAACTATTTGGTATATCGAATCCTTAACGGTGGACCATTATTTACGTCACACCCTGTATAACAAAGTCCATTAAATCTGTGACTTTTAACAAATGTACGTATATAAAAAGAACTGAATTGAAGAAAAGAAGAAATAATGGCCCACTGGTAAATCCGTTCAATCTTTGGCACAAGGAACGTTTTGAGGCTCGTGAACCCGGACTCCGTCAGACTCTTCCTCTGCCGTGTCCGGTATCGGGAATGAATCGTTGCTGCGATCCGAGCGGATGGCGCGGACCGCGGCTAACGTTCAGCGGTATTCCGCGATTTCCTTCGCAGTTCGGTCTCGGAAATCTCCGATTGTCGTGATAATTGACGAAATGATTATGCGTGTAACACGAAGGATCGGGAAATCTGTTCTGCGTTACAACGGGTCCGTGACGACGATGATGATGATGATGATGATGATGGTTTTCATAAGCAAACTGTTGGGTGCGGGGATCGAACCTCGGATCTGGAACCGGCTGACAATAAGGCGGTATTACGCAATATTGAGGAATCGTCGAACGCGGTGAATATCTCGCAGTTTCCGGTGGTACGTTATCATCGGATGAATATTCGGGAGGAATGCAATTCTGCATCGGATGATGAGATGGCATTGGAACATGTTGATAACCGTAGGGTACGTTGACGTTGTAAGGTAATATTGGACAGTAAACACCCGAATCGTCGTAAACAACGGGGTAATGCTCGTTCCCGTAAAAGTTTTGATCGGGATGCGATTCTTCCGGAAATTGACGAGCAGGCACGAATTCATCCGGAAATCTGTACTCGTTGACAGGTTGCGTCTCGATCGGACGATCATCCGATACTATTTTCTCTTCGTAGCTGGAAACTTCTTGTGTTGGGAAATTCGACGATTTTTCGATGGCGTAGCGATCGCAATCGAAATTGTCGAAATTGTCCTTCCCGGATTCCGTAACTTTCGTCGGGGGACCTTTTACGTTGTTTCGATGCATGAGGAACTGATACAGAGATGGATCGTCGATCGCTAGTCTTTCGTACCATTTTGGACGCTCGCTGATCGGAGGAAAGTAATTTGGAGGTTGAAGCGGCGGACCTGAAAATCCTGGTGGAGGCTGGCGTGTATCAACAGTTTCCACTTTCCAAGACGAGTCGGCCACGGAATTATTGTCACGCGGATCAAAGCTCGCTGTCAATGTGACTTCCGGCCGAGTGACTTCCGGTCGCGGCAAATCGAATGATTCGTCATTCACGGGCGTGTTAAATCGCGAATTGAATCCTGTTAAACGAAGCACCTTTTCCGTCGTATCAACGCTCGTTTCGCCGTTCTTTTCAATCTGCGAGGATCCCTTTGAAGGAATTTCCTCCGATTGAGACTTTCCATCAATGGGAATGTCGGCTCGAGTTGGAAGTAAGTTTCCTTTGGTTACTTCTGAATTAGGTTCATTGGATACATCTTTTACCGAAACGTCGCTTTTTTTATCATTGCTGAAAGTCTGAGATTCCGCATTTTCGGAATGTGGTTTCGCTTGATCTCTCCTGTAGTGATACTTGTCGGATTGGAAAGATCTTCCTCCTTGACCGAAGGGCGGTCGTCTCGAATTTTGGTGGTGTCTCGGTTCACGCGCGGAATATTGCTGATTCCCGCGATTCGTCTCGTGTCGATTGGCTTCTTGATGAGAAAACGCGGGTTCGTTGCTCGAACGCGACGTTATCGGTTGCGATCGTTTATCTTGTTGCAATCGCTGATATTCCTGCTGTTGCTGATTTATGAACATCTGTTCTTTCTTTCGCGCACCTCTTCCCATGAACAAATGACTTTCGTTCTGACCGTCGACACGGTTGAACTGATCGACGTAGTGCACCCTTTCCTCGGTAGAACACAGCAACTTAACCGCACTCTTCCGCAACGGAGGCTTCTCGACTCCTTTCGCTTCTTCGCCGTCGGGCAATGTCTTCGCTCTCTCGGACTGATCCTCTCGACGATGAGACACTTTCGTCGAAGATCCTGACACGCTTGGTTTCGCCACCGAAGCATTGTTGTTCGTATCGGATGCCTTTTCGCTCTCTCGAGAACCAGGACTCGGAAGATTTTTAACCTTGCCGCTCCTGATGCAAAAAAAGTCCTTGTAACTTAAAACTCGATACAGCATTTCTGAGAGTCGTAAAGTTGTTATCATTTTTTTTTTGTCGACTACAGCGAATCAAATAACTAATCATTTTTACAGGTATGAAAATTTTACAAATCTAACCCCCATTCGTAGCGTAGGAATGGATCGCAATAAGTATTCAAGTTTAACTCCAAATTGGACAGTTTTGAAAGATTCTCTCAATTGTCCTCTGCGTACATTTGGATCTCTGTTTTTCACAATTTTTACTAAAGGTTGCGAAACATCTTCCAAAAGCTTGTCTCGGCTAAAAAGCTGTTCCGTAAAGATGACATTGGAATTTAGATTTAGATACAAATACATTTCCATGTATTTTGTAAAAAACTTTACAATAAGTTGTGCAAATAAAACTCTATTACAGTGCAACCTCGATTTGACAAATCGGAGGGGAACAAGAAAATATTCGTTATATCAAGTAATTCGTTGAACTGAGGTTTGTTCAAGGGGATTACGAATTCAAGTTGATTACGAAGAATTCGTTAAATCGAGGAAGTCGTTATATTGAAGTTCGTTATATTAAGGTTGCACTATATATATATATACATTTATATGTAGATGTTGATTTTTCGATTGCCAAAATTTTCTTTAACGAGTTCCAGCTATCAAAAAGCCTTCTCGCGTACTCTCGTTTAGCAAAACACAACGAAGCCGAGAAGTAATTTTTGATAATAAACAAAAAACAACAAAATACGTTGCTCCTGACTAAAACATCGATATCGCTCCGACGGTTCTCCGAGACCGAAAGAAGAAAAGACCCGAATCTTACCAATAAATATCTTCTTCCGTCTTTTCATCGACTTTGTCACCGTTAGTTTGGCTATGGCCAACGGTGAGTGACTCCTGCATCATGCGAATACTGTTTTCAATGGCTAACTTCAAATCTTCGTCCATTTCTTCCGGGGGTTCAGCCGTTGGTTCAGGATTAGCGAAGAGTTTGGCAGTTTGGTTTCCGTCCGTCCAGGCGTTATTCGGTTGCTGGAAAGTTCCATTGTTTTTCCCTTGCATTTTTTGACCGTTCGCCGGCTTGGAATTCTTTGGTTTGGGTTTTCTCATATGCTTCTTCTTGCCGTTCATATCGGCTGACTTTTCGTCCTCTTTATCGTCTCGTCTTTCACTAGAAAAAAAAAACGAAAACAGTGCTGTAAAGAAACGCAACGAACGAATTTTTCGACCCGCTTGGGACGATCGGTCAACGAAACGGGTATAGAATACGAAAAAAAGGCTCGAGGAACTGTACGGCGTTGTGCCGGAACGTACGTGTCGGTCCGCGATTTGAGCCATTGCATATTATGAATATTGGACACAAGTCTCTGTGCAGCGACGCCGTCTTCGCTGGTCTTGACGTTAACCTTTCCCAAAACCATTATTTCTTTACCTATGACGCAAAGAATTGAAAAAATCCGTGAAAACGAGACAATACGATCGTACGAATAAAAGACGAAAGCACACAGGAATTTCCACGTCGTAACAATCGTGGTTGTCGTAAAGAACGAGAGGATAAAGGAAGTTTCGGTTTCGCGACGAATCGGAGAATCTGACACTACTGCGGAATTTCTCGTTCTTTTGTTTCGTGAATTGCGCGATTTTTTCATTTTCCTCGTAGAAAAAAAAAAGGAAACAGGAACCGAACGAATCGTTCAATGCAAACACAAACCGTATGGGGGAAACGGAAAGTTCGCAGTTTTACGATACTGAGCTCTACGAACGCGTTCGCGCGATAACGGTGAAAATTCAACGGCGTATTTTCTATACGTACCGGGCTGAACGCGAAGCTACGAAAGAACGACCAACTCGTCATTCGATATCTCTATATCGCTGCTCGTTGTTTTTTTTTTCTTCTTTGTTCCGACGGGATTCACTGCATAGGATCGTACCCGCGATTTGTTTGGGTTATCGCGCTTAGAAAGAGAACGTTAAATGACCGGTATTTTCGAAGCGCTGCGCGCATGCGCCCCGGCTGCCATCTGACGAGCGAAAGCGGCGACCAGAATGCACGGCGTTCCGCGTAGAATCGAGCTACGTTTGCACTCGTATTCTCTTACAATTCTAAGAACAATTCTTTAGTCATGCTACGAAAGTGCTTTTAGAGTGATTTCTGATATCTTGCTGCTGTGGAGTACGAATTTTATAGCGCGGCGACAAGGATATCCCTGGCAATCGTACATTCGGCTTAAATCGCCCATAGAACGAACAACGTCCATCGACTTTGACGGGGCACGAGCATGCTCAGCGTCAATGTTTCAATATTACACACATCGTGTTGGACAAAGGCAGAAAGGACTTTAATAACCAAATGTTTTGGAAGAAAAATCATGGGTTAACCCAAAAGGGTTGTGCAACTTGATATTTCCTCGATGCAAAATATACGAAGTTTTTAATGTACGCCTGGTACGCCTCTCGCAGAATAACTGGCGCCACCTGCGGACGAATGAGTTAAACAATGCGACCGAAATACGATACGTTTGAATAGATGGGAGTAGTGCATATAGCCACGGTTGATATTTCGTGCATCGACATTGAAATTCCACTTCACTTTAACGCAGGTTTTTATGGAATTTCCGAAGATTACTCGATGATGAAGAATTTTCAGAACGAACATTCTTTAAAGCCTAAAGATTGAATAATCATCCACGAATCCACGGCTATTTAACGTATGAGGTTATATTTACCGTATACGTTCTTAAACATGCATTACACGTTTATACCGGGGTTAATCAATTCCTTCGAACATTTCTATTGCATCAATCCATAAATTATCACACAAAAGGTATTCGTCAATAACTGAACCATAAGTTCCATTGAATATCCCAAAACCCAATTTACCAAAGATTACGAAAAAAACGAATAATCCGACAAATTCGTGCAAACAAAAAACTATCCAGTACTTAATATTTTTGCGTATAACGTTTTCTAACTACGTTTTAACCACACGTCGAAGACGTACCACGTGACCCACGAGTGCGAGAGAGATAGAAATTTAAAAATCATAATTTCTCAAGAACGAAACATTTTCATCGTAAAATTCAAGCATCTATTTCCGTCTCTATGAATTCTACAAAAACTGATGCTCGATTTTTCGCCGTAAAGTTAATCGACGCGGAGAAAACGGATTTCGAAGATTTGTGAGGTTGTGTCGACGTTCGTCGTGCTCTTAAGACGGAAAAGTCTTCGGAATCGTAAAAGTGTTGCATTCTTTGTCGAAAATATCGAGGACTGTACGAGCCACGCGGCGTCGCGTGGTATCGTTCGAAAATACTCGGAAGCCCGGTAAAAAGAGAGGGGGAAGCGAGAAGTCGCTGCGCCGACCATACGGCAGCGCCACCATCACATCCGTGGCGGCTAGTCGAGTTTCGACGCAGCGGGAGTGTGTACCCCCAATAATATTCTTACAGACATCAGTCAACGGTGGTTGGCCTGTCCGACCGGCGGTTTCTTCTCGTTCGGTCCTTCTCATTCAAGGATCCCGCAGTTTCCGTATGCGCTTAATATTTATCCGCGTTGTGCGATTATGTGTTCCTATTGCACCGTTCCAATTGAAGGAGCAATGCTGTGACGTCAGCGGGACTCGATACACTTCCGTCGACCGTAAGCCAAACACGTTTTTCCACTTGTTTTATTTACGCCTGTTTTCTAGGGCGTTTACGCGCCCTTGATCGCGATACACGTGCCACATAGCGTTTATCATCAAATTCAAATATTCTTTATTTCGAACTTCTATTTTACGAACGTAAAATCAAATTTTCGAATTTATTCATGTCGGATTGAATTTTTCGTTGACAAGCAGGAATTAATTAACCTATCGAGTTTCACTTCACTCTCCATTCGTCAATGTTTATTTTCTATTTTTCAAACCATTTCATTCATTTTTGAAATTCGTGTTTTTTTTTTTCTATTTGTACTTTTACGAATTTAACGATTAAGGAATATATTTATCAATGAGAAACTCAATAAAAATTCGATTTTAAGGAAAGTTTGACTTAAAAAAAAAATAAAATATAAATAAATACGAAAATAAAAAAAATCAATATTTCGATTTTTATTTATGCTTTGAATAAACGGTTTCAATATTTTCGTAGTTTGGAATTTTGGTTCATGTCTTTCTCATATTTTTATTATTCTTTTTGGCAATTATATATATATAAACCAAAATTCCAAACCTCGAGAATATTCAAAACATTTATTCAAAGCTATAAAAAAAATCGAAATATTGATTTTTTAAATTTTCGTATTTATTTATGTTTTATTTTTTTTTTAAATCAAACTTTCCTTGAAATCGAATTCTTATTGAGTTTCTCATTGATAAATAATTAATTATTTATTGATGAGAATTAATTAGAATTAATTAATTAATTAAGAATTAATTGATTAATTAATTAAGAATTGATTAATGAGAATTAATTAATGAGAATTAATTAATTAAGAATTAATTAATGAGAATTAATTAATGAGAATTA
The DNA here is from genome assembly GCA_030522765.1 of Ophioninae sp. B BG-2022a. Classification (NCBI taxonomy): domain Eukaryota; kingdom Metazoa; phylum Arthropoda; class Insecta; order Hymenoptera; family Ichneumonidae; species Ophioninae sp. B BG-2022a. The sequence goes on along the minus strand of JAPYZJ010003873.1, from coordinate 3,880 downwards.
ATTAATTAAGAATTAATTAATGAGAATTAATTAATTAATAAGTTTAAATTTAATTAAAAATCGATGGAATTAAAAATATTTGGAATACCGCGAGATTGCAACTCAAGCTCGTGTTCCGAAGAATACATCGAAGGATATAAATAATATAGCCGAAGGGAGAAAGTAGCGCGTGCGAGCCTACTTTTGTGCGAACCGGCAAACTCGCGGAATTGCAAGATTCTTCATCGTCCTTATAAACTTCATTTTTGTGCATATAATATCAAAATAAAAAAAAAGTACAAATAAAAAAAACCAAGCATGAAAAAATATTTTTTCAATTCGAGTATTGGAACAGTCTAAAATGATTTTCATTTTTGACGAATTACGATCGATTTCGGACCATGGTCAATTTCGATGCAAGGCTGGAAAAAAAAAATGAAAAAAAAAACGAGCGAACAACGAACCGATGAAAAAAGCATTTTCGTGTTCCTCGTTTACGAAATAAAATACGGGCGATCGTGCCCAAGCGCGATAACTCGGCCATTAATCGTAAATTTCAGTACGCGCGTTACGCGAGTTCGCGGACAATGCTTATTAGAGACAATCGAAGGCTATTCGCGATGATAGACGAGAAAATGTTAGAGAAAGAAAAAAAAAATTTTTTTTCGCGATTAAAATGTCAATTTTTCGCCAATAAATGTGTAATTAAAAAATTTCAATTATAAAATTTTTGTGTAATTAAAAAAATTCAATTATAAATTTTATGTGTAATCAAAAAATTTTAATTATAAATTTTATGTGTAATCAAAAAATTTTAATTATAAATTTTATGTGTAATCAAAAAATTTTAATTATAAATTTTATGTGTAATTAAAACATTTAAATTCCACCTTTCATGTTTAATTGAAAAATTTTCATTACACATTTATTTTTTTATTTTTTTTTTTATTTTTAATTATTCGTTTGGGTTTGTCGAGCAATTTTTTTTTTAATTGAGCTTTCAAATATCTAATGATGAAATACAGAAAAGTATGAGTATTTTTGAAAATTCAGTCCAGTTCGAAAAAAATAAAAAATGCATTTTGAAAAAAGAATTGAAGTTGAAGTTGAATCTTCTCGTACACATTACGAAATCGAATTTCGTACTCTTGCAAGATTTTCGTGCAAATTTTTTCTTTTTTTCTTTTTTTTTTCTTATTTTTTGGAAAATGTAAAAAATGAAGAGAACTTGAATCATCGCAATACAATCTTCTCGTACACATTACGAAATCAAATTTTGTACCCTTGCGAGATTTTCGTGCACGATTTTTTCATTTTTTTGGGAAATGTAAAAAATGAAGAGAACTCTTGTGGCAAATTAGAAGTCGAAGCTTTATCGAAGCGGGACCCTGGGTGGCTAGTAAAAACCAGTGCTACTTTAATATTTCTCGGTGAAAGGCTCGAGCCTCCTCGAAACCATCCCACGCGTACGTGCATCGAGAAAAACACTTTGGACACCCGGGCAAGCCCAATGCCTTGTGTACCTTTGCGCGTTATTTGGAAAACGAATTTTTCACAATTTATATTTTCCCAAAAAATTTTCAACGATTTTTGACTAAAAGAAAATTTCACTTTAAAAAGTTTAAAAAATCGATCGAACGAAGTAAAATTTTGTTTTGAAAAAAAAAATCGATAAAAAAAAAGAATCGATAAAAAAAAAGAATCGATAAAAAAAGGAATCGATAAAAAAAAAGAATCGATAAAAAAAAGAATAGTCCTTGAAAAAAAAGAATTGACCTTGAAAAATTGCAAGCTTACGATACGGACTCGAAAATTTCATTGTTTTTGTTTGGGTTTGTCTGGGTCAACTGATAGCGTCGATTATCAGGTACTCAATGATCAAAAAAAGATAAATTCCCACCAAAGTTGCCACTGAAATCGAAGAGTCCCCTTCCAATTCTGCCAAATCCAAAAAAGCCCAAAAAAAAAAAAAAACAAAAAACTAAAAAGACCAAGAACGACGAAACAAACGTAAACGAAGTGCGCACCGCTTTGCCGCGTCATTTCCTCGTCAATGTTTTAACAACTTCGTTCCACGTGTTTTTCACGATTGAAGGATAAAAGTTTTCGAAAGAGGGAAGGGGGGGGGGAATAAATCTCGCGAAGGCTGGAGAAACGTTTTCTCGTTGAAATCGCTGGATCGTGATTTCCAGCGATTTGAACGTACATAAAGGAAGGGACCTCGGGTTGGTTAGTTTTCACTTCGATTTCAAAGACCGTCTGACAAAGTTCGACGATTTCTATGAATTTTCAAATTTTGTTGCATATTCTTTATTTTTTACGAAAAAATCAAGAAAATAATACATTCTTTTTATTTTACGAAAAAAATAAAGAAAATAATAAAAAAATAAAGAAAATAATACGTTCTTTTTATTTTACGAAAAAAATAAAGAAAATAATACGTTCTTTTTATTTTACGAAAAAAATAAAGAAAATAATACATTCTTTTTATTTTACGAAAAAAAATAAAGAAAATAATACGTTCTTTTTATTTTATTAAAAAATCAAGAAAATAATGCATTCTTTTTATTTTACGAAAAAATCCAGAAAATTATAGATTCGTTTTATTTTACGAAAAAATAAAGAAAATATTACAGTCTTTTTATTTTACGAAAAAATTCAGAAAATTATAGATTCGTTTTATTTTACGAAAAAATAAAGAAAATATTACAGTCTTTTTATTTTACGAAAAAATCAAGAAAATAATACATTCTTTTTATTTTACGAAAAAATCAACGAAATACATTGTTTTTATTTTACGAAAAAATCAAGAAAATACATTCTTTTTATTTTACGAAAAAATCGAGAAAATAATACATTCTTTTTATTTCACGAAAAAATAAAAAAAATACATTCGTTTTATTTCACAAAAAAATAAAGAAAATACATACTTTTTATTTTACGAAAAAATAAAAAAAATAATACATTCTTTTTACATTACGAAAATGTAAATTGTACGTAATTTATAAACGTGTGTGAAAATGTTAAAAAAATTTCTATCTTTCTTATCCGCGAGGTAGACGAATAAATTTATTATTGCGACTCCGGACGTCGAGTAAATAAGCGTGATTGATTAAAGCGTGAAAAAGAAACAAATTAATGCGTCTCAATCGAAAAACTTGCCAGATTCGAATTCGCCCCCCGTTTTTTTTTTCTCTTTCTCCGTTGCAGATAAGAACGAGGAAAAATGACGAACGAGAATGGAGAAATTGAGGGAAAACGGCGATGCGTCTCGATCGATGACTGTGCAAAATTGTTGAAAAAACGATTGCCTATAATACGATGGCTACCGAAATACAACATGGAAAAGTTCGTGAGCGACGCGATTGCTGGGGTGACCGTTGGCCTCACGGTTATGCCACAGGGACTCGCTTACGCCATATTAGCAGGACTCGAACCTCAGGTTATTACTATTGAAAATTACGAGGACTCACAAATTTTCAAAATCGGTTTATTCGTCGGAGTTTATTTTTTCAATGAAAAGTCGAGCTTCAGCCTCTGCAGACTTTACAAATACAGAGCTTGATTCTTTTATTTTTCTGATTAAAAAATTTCATTGTTGAGAAATCGGAATTTTCAAATTTCGAATATTTTTCTCACAATCACGTGTCACGTGGTAATCTATATAACCTTAAACACTTTTTAACTAAAATGACCTTCAATGCTAATCTGAAAATGGGTCAAAAATATGAACGTCCTTAAAGCTTGATTTTTCAAAATCACAGAATCGTGTAATTCTTAACTTTTTTAACGAAGAAAATATTTTTATGGATTTTTCTTTGTTATGGATTTTATGGATTTTTCTTTATTATGGATTTTATGGATTTTTCTTTGTTATGGATTTTATGGATTTTTCTTTATT
>JAPYZJ010003872.1:0-15051 GCA_030522765.1 Ophioninae sp. B BG-2022a | reverse complement strand
TTTTCCCCAATCTCCCCAGTAGCAGATACAAAATTGTGAAGAAAGGTGAAGAAAAATTAATTTTTCCATTTTTATGAAGATTACGAGATTTTTATAAACCAAAATCTTACTCCGTTCATTCTTTCGTAAGCTTTGATCAATCGGGAAAAAAAGCGCTGGATGGATCGATTTGCCGTTTCACAGGGTTATTGGGGGTACATTGAGGTATGAAAATCTCTAAGCGCCGTAGCCTCCACATCAATATTAGTGAAAATGCGGTCGATTCACCAAAACAAGGAAAAAGTCGATTTTTTCAACTGTTTTCAATTCGATATTTTGGGTGGAAATAAATTTTTTTTCTTAAATGTTTTTATGGGATCTCATAGCACATTTATTCCCGTTTACGAAACTGCCCATCCATTTCCTGTACGATAATTGGTTGCTGAGATATTGACGATTGAAGAAAAAAGATCTTTTTTCATATAATGTCGGATATCTCCGCAAAAAATGGTCGTAGATAAAATCTAAAAAAAGGAAATTGAAGCTGAATAAACAAGCTGTCCGATCCCTACAATGGTTTAACCCGAAAAATGTGTTCCTAACCCGTGAAGTATCGAAAACAAAGGCTAAAAATTCGGAAATTTTTTTCCCGCGCTATTTTTTTGATTGCGTTAAAAACCTGGCTTTTAAAAATTTTTGGCCAAAAGGACGGAAAACTAGAATCTTGGAGCTCCAAAATGCTTTTTTTCATTCCGATACGATGATTTTTCACCAAAATACCGCCCGTCAAAAATCACCGAAAAATCTGCAATTCTTTTCTGCTCCTTTAATAAATTTATGTGCGTAGTGTATAACAATAATTATAATATAAACAACTATCATGTTATACTTTATCGAAAAATAAAAAATATTCATATGATTATTAGAATTATTACTAACTAGAGGCCTTGATTGTCACTATCGTTATTCACCACTGCAATCATGGTCATTTTCATTACAGATAATCACTGTTTTCAGCAAGCTTTTCTGGGCGACGCTGATTGGTACATGGGTTCCCAAATGGACCCAATATGAGAGTGAATATACATGAAAATATATTTATCGCGTGGGTATACTTATATTGATACTGATCGTTCGTGATTATCGTGCGATATCGCATTTACATTTGTGGCCGTTTGATTCCTTCCCCCTCTCATTTTACTTCGATCTCATCGACCCCCCTCCCCATTTTTATCTCTTCAGTCTTTTATCATTTCAGGAATAACGTTTTATGGATATTCGAGGAGGGAGGGGGTGGAGGCTGATTTAACCAAAGCCTCCAAGCATTGTTTGCTGTCCAATTGTCGAAATTGTTATTCGAAGACTCGTGAATAATTGAAGAAAATTAGTCTCGCTTACTTTCGACGGAGTTGTAAAATCAATGGAAATTTTGCGTATGAGGGGGGACGTAACGAGCGTTTGTTCCTATCTCGTTCTACTATCTACCGCGATATGTTGACAAACCCTCGAGTTTATACCTTTTATACAGAATCTCCTCTGCCCCCCCCCCCCCTACTCCTCTCCCTCTCTCTAACGTGTATATATTTGCTTAGTTAGCTCGTTAATTGGTGCACACGCGAATGATCTCGTTCACTCCTATTCTATCCGAAATCCGTCGCCAATTAATGACATAACCCGCGCTTTAAACCCAACACCCCCTCTCTTTTCCCCCGACATCGTCAACTCACCCCAGCCCCCTCTCCACCTCCCTTTCCAACGGTGATTTATATTTACAGCACGATCTGCGTATCCGTTTGGTTTTATGGACGTGTGTGAAAGCGCATTCCGGATTAATGCATTTTTCATCGGACCCATTTGCATTCGCATCCGACACAGCTGAACGCACGTAATGTCACGTAATCCCTTTTGCCCAATCATTACGCTACTATCTCCGTTTACATATTTATACGTAGACGTATGAATTTGTATGTGGCCGTGTATACAGGCCGTCAAAAATTACTTTCAAAAGGACGGAAGTTTTTTCTCACCCCTCCCCCCCCCCTTTCTGGTAACGGCGCCATATTTTTGTTTAAAGCTCGCTGCCCATTTTTTTCACGGTTTTAGGTGGAAAGTTCAAAAAATCGGTTGGATAGGTCTCTGGTGTTCGTAGGGTGGAAAACAATAATAATGGTTGCCTGGCGGACTGAAGGTTGACTTGAGTTATTATTATAGATTATTATTTTTTTTTAATCCGTTCTGGAAAAGCTAGTGAGAAATTTCATTTGTATGTTATTTTTCGAGACACCCTGTATATTTGTATTTATTTATATTTGTATGTATATAGATATATATGTTTATAGGGTGTCCCACGACGGAATGTCATCCGTGAAATGGGAGGTTCGCGGTGAAATTCTTAGTCGATTGATATAATCGTATGGTTCCCGGATAGGGATGCCAAATGTGTTCAAAGAAAAAACCGGACAAGTTGTATTTTTTAAAAGTTCTTAATAGATAAATGTACTTTGTGCACTCTGTGTCCGGTTTACCAAGAATTTTGTGACCGGACAAGCATAAAAAAAACCGGATTGCCCGGTCTAAAACCGGACATCTGGCATCCCTATTCCCGGATCAACTCCTGAATTATTGGCCCACTGAATAAAAGGCGTGAAAATTGCAAATTTCAAGGAGATAAATGGTGAATTCGCTTTCGGAGAAAGAAGGCTTCGATACGCCGCAGTAAGTGACTCGAACTTGTTTTTTCAATTCTGGAATAATTTTGAGGGTCTATCCAAAAAAAAATGTTATGCTGATTACGAAAATCATCGAATTTTCGTCAGAGCAGGAGGAAAAACGAGGTTGGGGAAACAGGAGGATCTATTTAATCGTAAATTTTCTACTGATTCCGAATACGCACGAGTTTTTGCTGAAAGTAGGTACAAAATTAGACTGGCAAAATGCAAAAAACCTTTCTAGAATATTTTTTTTACATTTTTCCGTAGAAATGGACAGTTCAAGGCGAATTAAATTAATAATTCACTTAGTAATTAATATAATAATTATTATATTTATTAAAGTATTATTAATTATTATATTTAGACACGAAACGTCTAAATATAATAATCACTTCGAGTTTTGCGCTTACCCACACATTCGGCGATTAATTTTTATTATTGTGAAAATTAGTAGTCCTGATAAGGGCCGTTGTTCATTGTGCTTCATAGCAGATTCTCAAAACGCGGCATGAGGAAGAACTGCTTTGTGTTTTTATTAGGGTGATTACTGCCATGTCATACACAATGTCATACATTTCATTTCATGTACAATTTGAGTGGGGTAAATTCAGCAGCAATCGCTATAAAAAAAAAAAAACAAAAGCAGTTCGTCGTGCCGCGTTTTGAACATCTGCTATGAAGAACAGTGCACAACGGCCTTTATCAGGGCCACCAATTTTCACAACGTAGAGAATGCCTGAAATAAGCAAGGAGAATTCGCACTACTAGATTCGAGGCCACACACCGATAGTGCCTCCTCCGTCGCAGCATACGACGAAAGCACATATGATGGGCGCGGCTGATTGGTTGCGTTTAAAAATCAATATTAATTCAGGGATTAATCCGGGAAGCATAGATGCTTATATCAATCGACTCAGAATTTCACCCCCAATGCCCCATTTCACGGATGACATTTCGTCGTGGAACACCCTGTATATGTTTGATACACAACACAAATATGCCGAAAATGACGGGATAAATATTCACGAGAGTAAAATAAAAATGATTATATATGTTGATAGCGAAACCCAAAGATAAACAAAAGTATTTAGTCGGAAATACATATTTGTGCAATAACTGTGAATTCTACGATCTTCGTAACGTCGAACTGCAATTAATAATTGCAGATACGGATCGGGGGTGGATTTTTATGGAATATTGGGTTTTTTTTATCATGGTTGATCAGGCTGCTTGCGATTATTTATTAACGATGATAAAGATAAAACACTGGGCTTGTCAAGGTAGAACCGGGGGATGTTGCGAAACGAATTGCGTTCGGGTGGAAATCGCACGTTGAGGTGGAAGATATTGAAATATTGGCTATTGTTAGAAAAATGCTATTTTGAGGATTTCGTTTTTATGGTCTCGAAGTATGAATAATTTGAAGAAGGAATAATTCGAAAAGCTGTCGAGTAAAATAACGTTTCCTGAATTGACTCAAAGTTCAACTCGAAAATTAATTTATTAATCAATTCGCTAATTGAAATAAAAATAAAATAAAAACGAATTAAAAGAAAAATGGATTAATTTATTTACTTCGAATTTATAATTTATTCGTCAATACTCATGTTTGTCCAAACAAGAAATTTTTTTAAATGATTTCACATCGTTCCACCGAATTATTTTTGAATTCATTTTTTATGGCACAAACTATTTCGAAATCGTTCGATTTTTGCCGCTATCAGAAAATTGGCTGATTTTTCGTGTTTGGATCAATATTACTAATAAACAAAATCGAACTAGATTAATACCGTATTCATTGTAAATTAAGAGGTAAATTTCTATCGCAGAATGTGCGTAGCATTATATTCGGACCATGAGCTTCATTCACCATTACATACCATTCATTTTATGTCTTTTGTTACGAGTGCTATTGGATGGATGTTCGAAATGAAATGGAACGGCTTTCCAATGGAGGAAATTCGAGTTTTGCCATCAATGCCTGATATGGAACGTTGAATCAAACAGAACGAAATGCATCGCTAATGCGCAGTATGTGGTGAATGAGCTGGACTCAATTTTTATTCATTTATTTATTTTCATTTATTCATTCATTCATAATAAATAAATAAATAAATATTCGTTTAATAAATATAATGAATAAATATGTATTTATTTATATTATTTATATGCTTTTATAAATCCACATAAAAAAGTTAAAGAACTGTTAAAATGATTAAAAACCATTTTTCGATGAACTGTGACGGCAATAATCGAGACTTTTGAGAACGAATCGATTCTTCATCGTTGGTAGAACCGAGAGGGTGAATATACCATCGACATAATGCAGGTATATATAAAGTCAAATAGATAGTGATTTTAATGGTAATAGGGACCTGAGGGATTAACGTAAACGAACGACTGTTGTATATCGCTAGAAACTAATTTTCCACGACCAGAATTCTCCATTTTGTACCTCGCACTCTTCTTTTCCTCTTTTTCGACCCCTTTGTCTCTCTCTTCATTGGCGTTATATCCCACAATAAAATTGACGAGAATCGGCGCAAAAAAAAAAAATAATTTATCGATTTTCAATCTTCTCTGCTAATCTGCATTCTGAAGTGATTACGCGAAAAATGTGTATCTTCTGTGTATTTATATTTATATATACAGGATGATTCAGAATTAATGGGGTCCGAATTGCTTTTTTTTTTCATAAAAAAAAACAACATGAAAATGGTATTTTTTGACGAAAATATCGTTAGGGAATAGAAGCCTTTTGCTCGCAATTACACTGTGCAGTCACACAGGAAACCCTATTAGGACCCTGTATTTACAATTAAATCGTAAAGAGCCTGTGAAAATGAAAAAAAAAAGTTCGTTATTTGAGGCAGCTCAATTTTTTAAAGTTTTTATTAACGATAACGATGTTACTTTTTCGCGAAAAATTGAAAAATAATTTAACTTTTCTTCGGCTTGACGGAGGATAAAAAAGCTCGATCAAGCGTTGGCCACAATTACCTGTATTAAGAAAAAAATATCGTTTTTCTTTACTTGGGTTGAAATTACATTTATTCAGGTCGAGGTGACTTTTGAAAAATAATCGTAACCTTTAGGTTACCGGAAATCCCATTTCACGAAAATTGAATAAAAAATTTATGAAAATTTAATGGAAAAATTGAACGTTTGAGCTCTTTTTCTTTAAGTCGACATAACGAGGCTAGAGAAATTGATAAGCGTAATCCGGGAACTCATAATTTTCATTGAATGTCCGTACAAGTTGTCGGTTGCCGGTACGAAGGAGGGTTGATTGAATAAGTGAAGGAGAAAAAGTAGGACGGGCTGGAGAGCGCGAGTGGAAACTTTTCCCGATAGAAATAATTCTTCGTCTTGTAACGGAGAACGACGCGACTTTTTTCCTTCGGCTGAAAAAACATGAAAACATCGGCGAACTTTGAAAATTCGCTAAAAATCGAAAAAGTACGTTAACTTTATGAATCAGGGGGGAAACCAAGGAAAAAATAATAATGGTGGGATTGAGATTGACCTTTAAATAAATAAATTTTTAAAAAACGTCGTACCAGTTATTTAACAAAAAGAACATTTTTGTCAGAACAGAAAAATAATAAGTATACAAATTTTTCAACAGCTCTATTTCGATATTTTTTTATCCCAATTGGCCTTCATTTCTATGAGAAATCGTCGTAAATGCATCGGGAAATGGTTTTCGCGTTTTCCCTTAAGGACGAAAAAAAAGCTTGATCTCCAACTCAATGCTGATTTTATCATGAGCTTCCTGATTGTATAAGAGAGAAAGAGAGAGAGAGAGAGAACGAGGGAGAGAAGAACTTTCGTGCCGCAAGATTTTCTCTCCGCTCTCGTTATAATTGTATACAAGACCGCGTTTCTCCGGGATGCTATTCCAACACTCTTCATCCTCCGATATAATTCAATAAGGAGTGCAAGACCAGTGCAGCTTAATTTTTATCCAATTTTACGTTTCCCGTTGGCAAAGGTAATATTGAATCGAAAAAGAAGAAAAAAGAAAGGAAAAAGAAAAAAATCATGGCTACCCAATATCCTCGTTGCCACTTTGTTTGGTAATAAACGTAGCTACGTTTGCGGTTGCCTTCTTCCATGATTTCTCAACCTGAGTATTGCGTCACTAGACGTTAATTTTACGTCTCAAACTTCCAGACTGAAGCTTTAAATTTTTTACTCCTCGCGCTTGAAAAAATCCCATGCCCAATTTATTTTCAACGAATTATCCATGCATCCTCTTCTTATGCGTACGTAATTTCTATCTACTTTTTTATATACGCTTTTCCGTCGATTTTTTCCAGCAGTCGTCGACTTTACAAAAAAGCAAAGTCTAGTAAAAATCATATGTTGAACGTTGCCGAAAAAATGTGTTCAAAATGTTTTTGAAGCTAATCTACAAAACAACACGAGGTTTAGAGAAAATTGAGGGCATATTCTGATTTTTTTTAAATTAATCCATTCGTAATTGGTTGAGTTTCTTTTTCATCAATTTATGACGTCAAATCTTATGATGCCCTACATCTTTACCGATCTGAACTTAGAGAAACGTCAAAGATCGAACATTTTTTTAATAAAAAAAAAACTTTCAGTCGACTTAAAATATTTTGGTTAACACGTACTTATTTTCTGTTATCCTTCAAATATACATTATAAAAAAATAAGCCATTAAAACAGTACGTGAACCAGTGATAAAACATCCTATAAATGATGAAAAAGCAAAAAAATGAATTTACCATCATCCAGAGATAAATTAAAGATTTAAAAAAGATGTCAAATTTTTTACCTGACAAAATAAACGAATAAAAGTTGGTCAATTATAAAAATCGTAATAAAATGACGTATATAAGCGAGAAAAATGACAGTATAGATCCATAAATATTCAGTGCTCGTTAATCTATTTTTCCCCACAGGAAAAGGCGTTCCCTCGGGAGTAATTCAAAAGCCTCGAATTGTTAGTGGCATTCCCGGAGAGTTCACCCCGTATAAGGGCCACTCATGCCCCGATTGCGAGATTATTAAATCCCCTGTCAATTTTACCAGCAAATTACGATAATTGATTTTCTGCTGGCCAAGAATACAGGGCGATGGAGAAAAGCTGTGGGGGTCATGATGGTATTAGAAGTCGAAAGGAAGGGTAGGTGACAGACACATAGAAAACATACGAAGGGCCGAGTATATAAGTGTACATAAGTGCGAGGCCTGACCAGCTTTGATATCGGGTTTGCCCCCTGTTGATTCGCTTATCCCTAGGGCGTGTCTGGCCAAGAGGGTAAGAAATTTTAATACACAGTGAGAACCCGATTTCCCCACCCATCGTTTTTTCATTCATTCGCCCTAACCCCCTAATATGTCGATTCAATCGAAGGGACACTAAAATCTGTGGACGTCTGCAAACTCGAAAAGTTTCTATGCTGAAAAAGTTAATTGCGATAAGCAAAGATTTCCATGTATCTGAGGTAGCAGTGAATTCTAAAAAACTAAAAAAAAAAAAGAAACATCGCGGAATAAATAAACAAATAAACCGATGTAACACTGGAAGTCTCAAAGTTATTTAACATTTTTGTTATTTTCGTTCATTTCTCAACATTGATGACAATAAATATTGATTAGTGTTTGTGCAACTAGCATCCAATTGAAAACTGTTTGATATTTGACAACATTTATATTTATTATCCATTTGTTAAATACATTAAAAATGAAATGAAATAGAAATATACTTAAAATTAAATTTTACATATTTTATAATATACGCAGTCTTCCTAAACAGTATTAGGCACCCTGTAGAAAAATTCTGGTTTTTGATATTAAATAACGATTCATTATAATGATTGTAACGATCATTGTACAATCATTGTAATGATTGATAACGAACGGTGGGGATAATTAATTCTCGTGTAATTCAACTTTCACCTGTAAGTCACCTGTATAATTTTTAATTACACAGGTGAGGATCCCAGACGTGTGTAATTTACAATCTATTTTCATTGTTAATTCGTGAAAAGGGCAAAGGGTTTTCTTTCTTGAATTTGCCTGTTATGTGTCTCGTATGTATGAAAGACGTTCAGGAGGGTTAATCCTACCTTTGGAGAAGCCCGTGTCAAGCCCAGGCTTGACTCGGCGAGGATACCTGCAAAAATATGAGGGAAGAGGCGACACTTGACCGAGGGTTGTATAACGAGGTGGAAGTCGTGTATACGGGAACGACGTCACGTAAAACTAATGAAATGATCTACCAACAGTGAGAGATTCTCATGGGATCGTCCCTCCCTATATTTTCCTCGTCTGCTGATTAAGCACGAGGACACTCATATGTAAAACTTTGGATACAAATACCTTGCGGTGTTATTTTTGCTCGTGAAGGGGAACCCACGAGTTTCTCCTGTTAAGCCGTGTTTCAGAGACCGTTCCTGAAATAACAGAAGGTGTTTTCGCGTCCGGGACCCTTTCGTGATTCAATTTACGTTTGGGAAAGGGTTAATTGAATATATCGTTGGGAAGTCTCAGATTTGGAAGGTCAACAAAACTCTCAGTAGCCCACACCCAATGTGAATTATTTTAGTTGCGGAGAAATTTGAAAACATTCAAAATATCCTCCAAAAACGAATTTTCGAAGACTCGCCAGGCGACAACTGGATTTGCGAAATTATTTTTTTCCTGCACCTGTTTTCCACTGCAACGACGTTCGGGGGTGAAGAAACCTAATGTTAATGATCGCCAATTAACGATTCAGTCACACGTTATTTTTAATATTTTTTTATATACTTTTTTTCATGCTGAACTGAAGGTGAAGCTGCATGTGTTATAGCTCGAAAAACGGGTCGGAAAATGGCGATCTCGTAGTGCCTGGGGATCTAAAAATCTTGCAAGCTTCCTTCCATGTTCACATATGTACAGCCTCAAGAACTTGCTCACCTTGTAACTCTTCAAATTCCTACATAAATGAAACGACGCTGAGAGCTTTTTCGCTCATCTGTCTTTTTATCCTCGAGCCATCCTATTCGCGACGTCGACGACAGCTATTTTAAGTATATTTTACAACGCTTTAACGGAATGGATTTCGGATTAAAAAAATGTACGATAAATAATGGAAAAATAGAAATAAAAGCAATGAAAAACAAAATATAACGAAGTTCGGGAAATTTTTTTTTCGATATTTCCTTTTCTCATTCGTGACGGATCGCACACCCGTTTGCTCTTTTCCCAGCACGTGTCAGGGGAAAAAGAAAGAAAGGAAAAAACAACGAAACGCTGAAAAAATGAGTAGGAAAAATGAGAGTACAAATGGCGAGGAAATATATGAAAGTAAGGGGCCGAGAGGTTGAAACGTGTGTTGGAGGAAGCGACAAATGCTCATACCGAAGAAAAGAACGAGCCTTTGAGTACTTTGGTCGTGACAAAGTTTCCAGCGATTCTTCATACTCTTACGCTCTCGCAAAACTTTCGGAATCGTCGATGACTCTGTATATATACGTATATATATTTTTTCAGAAAAGGGATTCCGAAGCTACTTCGGGGATAGTTCTCATACTGTACGAATTCCCCTTCAGTGAAAACCCTGAAATAAAGATGCATATGTAGGTCTTCAAGAAAACCCAAAAAAAGTTGTTTTTTCTTCTACAAAATAAAATAAAAAATGGCAGGGCGACGATTTATCATTTATTTCTACTTATCGAGATTTATTAAGGGGTCGTCTCAGTGTGACCCTTCGAAAAATCACCGATTTTCGCGATTTTTTTTTTTTAATGTTCAAATAAACTAATCGGTCCGGTTTTTTTAAAATAAATACATACATTCATGACGAGTACAAAATGATTTTTTTAATGGTTATTTATTGGATGTACGATAGTCAAATAAATTGTTGAAATGATACGTAATAAAAAAAGGTCCTGTACGGTTTTCACGATTGCGGCTGCAATATTGATCTGAAACCAAAATTTCAAAAAGATTATTAATCTGTAGGAAAGTCGCTATCGCGATATGGAAGGGTTTTTCTTTTTAATTTAACGAAATGGCGGCGGTTTGAACAAAAAGTATCGAATTTGGCCGTTTTTCTCGATAGTTTTTCGTAAAAAAAATAGGAAGATTTCCAAAAAAAAAGCTTCCATAGCGCTATAAAGAATGACGTTAAAAATGATCTCTTCAAAGGGGAACTATATATCTTCAAAACTCTTCCTTTGAGAGTGGAAACCGTTTTGAAAAACACTATTCCGAGAAAAACATGTTTAAAGATTAACTGGGCAGATGTCCCGCTCCGTTCCCTTTTTACAAGAAACGTTGTAGCGACGGTAATAATTTGAATTTCGATTTAAAAATTTGAGCGAATGTTTATTACAGTGTATTCCTACAATCCGAAAATGCAACAGAAAAAAACCGATTTTTCGAAAATTTCACACTGAGACGATCCCTTAACCCTTTGACTGCCACGCTAAATTTCTGCAACGTACTTCATATGGGTGCTCCGGTCACTGGTGACCCCCGTGGTAGTCAAAGTGTTAAGAGAAGGACGAACACGCTGTGGGCCACCTCGAAATTTCAAAAGCCAATTTCTCCCAAACCATTGAACCGATTGGGATGAAATTTCTTTTGCGTACTCAGGAGGCTTGCTCGAAGAAGGACATGCTCGGCATTTTCCGAAATTTTGAAAAAAATTATGCAGTTTGTGGTTACCATGGGAGAAATTGCGAGCTACACTCCATTGTATTACATTTTCACAAATTTGCCGACCATAAGATTCTGAAGCGGTGAAGAGTACACATTTTGAGCATTGTTTCATCGATTTTTATGAAAAAATGGCAGAGAAATTGGCTTTTGAAAATTTGCACATAAATGTGACAAAAGTGTACCACCAGAGCGCAAAATCTCATCGACCGTCAAGAAAATTCAGTTCGGCGATTTTCTCACAGGCGGCGCAGTGAGAGTTCTCAAGTATCAATATATTTTTTGACAGGTCGGAAGCACCAGCTGTAATCTCGAATGTTTCGGTTATTTGATGATTTATTATCGTCTCATGGTTTATGACATTCGTTGATAAGGTGTTGTGTTTTGTGGCAGTATGCTAAAGCCATAAAAAATGATGTCGAGGCTTCGAGGCCGAATCGCGAGCGTGACGCCATCCGTCGGTAGTGACTTGCAGCTCAAAACTGCACAATTGTCACTACCGACGTATCGAGCGGCCGCGTCGAAAGTTTCCAGCGTGTTCGTCATTCCCTTAATTATGCAAAGAATATCTAATTGACACAATTTACAAATAATATTTAAAGTACATAATTCCTGTGTCATAATTAATTAGGATTCTTTTCGAATTTTATTTAATTAGCTGATAATAACAATTATCCGGAATTTTCGGCGTAATAATATAATTCAATTCGACAGAATGCATATTCGATCCGCCAGTAATGCACTTCCGTTCGATGAATATCCAAATTTACCATCGGATATTCCATGTGAATTGATTTTTTATTCCACCAGCAGCAGTAGCACGTCCCGAGGAAATTACAGTTTGCGATGAATGAGCTCTTTCGTCGATTACTTTTCTAGCGATGGCTTTGCGAAGAATAAAAAAAATCCGTATTTTTCATCCGTCGGTGTTTGATAAATAACTTATTCGAAATAATCGACGCCCCGTGAAGTAGCCCGCAGTCATTTGTTATCAAAGTCGATATGCAGTGAACTCTCACGCCCCCTATAGATCTGCATCGAAAAGTGAAAGAGACAAGTTGATCCGTACTCCGGAAACTGCGGATGAAAAGAGAGAGAGAGAGAAAAAAAGAGAGAGAGCTCGGGTTTGCAAAAGGGAAGGAACATGACCACAGAGGGAAACTTTTATCGGACACGTTTTCCTCCCCCTCGATACGTCACACAGCCTTTTGGTCCGCACGTAAACCTACATCGAACGGTCTGTTTTATTTTAGTTTTTTACCCAAAGTTCTTTGAAACAAAGATATCTGGGGAGCGAAAAAAAAAAATCGCACACTTTGCGAAGTTGCGCTATTTTTCCGCATCTCTTCGCGAAGAGATGGCGTGGTAAAAGCTCCACTTGTCAGTTGTCGAAATGTGCGCCCGGCGAAATCAGGAACAAAAAAAAAACAACGTTCAACCAACATTGTACGAGCGTACGTTTACGTTCTTCTTCGAATATACGGGGTGTCCTGAAAAGTCACGTTCGCAAAAAAATTTCACTGACCTTTTTTGAGATTTTTCTCAAATTTTGTAGCTTTTTTCAGTAATCATGTTTACGTCTACTTTGTTCGCGATTTGTCTTACAAGCCCACTGCCGAATGATAAACAAATGGCTGCTCGAACGATATCTTAGAAGCCTTGGATTTGTCTCAAAAAACAAAAAACTCGAACAATGAACAACTGTGGTTCAAGAAAATTTTTTGATTAATAGAAAAGTTGAAAATCTTTGGTTTCTCGAAAGGTAAAAAAAGATTGTCGACCAGATATAGGGTCGTTTGAAGACATGATGTTACGAGTCGTCCGGAGATTTCCCTCAGAATTTTCGCGCTATCGTGTATAAATATTTATATGTTTCAAGTGCGACAAATATGCGTATATAAAAGAAATAAAAATATTTATATATTTTAAGAAATTGTACGAGGGCTTTTATACAAAATGCCGAGGTCTCCTCGCATAACATTTTTTTACGGCCTTAAGACATATGAACACCAAAAATTCCACATGAACTTCCACACAACGTATTTAAAAAAATCGTAAAATACCACGATTACTGTAATAATGGCTCGGGATAAAGCAAGATAAAATCAGACTTATTTTTTTTATTTTTCCGATTTAGAAAAATCGAAAGAATGCTGCGAAATCACGTGATCAAAAGTCACAATTTTTGTGTTCACAATTATTTCGGAAATTGAAATGCATCTCTGTTGCGCAGTCTAGAAGGGACGTAGAACGAGAGGAATCACGAGAAACCGTGTACTCCGGTGATTTTGAAGTTTGCTCGAAATGGAAGGTGATTTTTTTACGAATTTGATGGTGCTCGAGGACCTGTCGATTCGTCCGCGCACGTATATATATATACACGCAACTTGTGGTGCACTTTCATTTCCAATTCCAAGAGCATCGAACAATCGTTCAGAGAACGAGAGATGGAGAGTGCGAGGTAGTGCTGCAGTGATGGCACGCTCTCCTACAGGGGTCGCCACTCGTAGTTGAGTCGGACGCCAACCGCATGCATATTGCCAACAGCGCTACCGTGGGCTTTTTCCTTACGCCGTTTACCTCTCTTTCTCTCTTTAGTTCTCTTCACTCTCTCTCTCTCTCTCTCTCTCTCTCTCTCCCTCTTTCTATGCTCTCTCATCGTTCGGGACGCTTAATCTCACTGGTGCAATATGTACTTTTCTTCCGAGTAGACAAGTGTACGGGAGCTTTTCCAGAATAACGTGTATAGATGTATCTATAAAAACGTGGAATTCCAACGGTCGAATTGGGTTCGACAACTAGAGGAAGTGTAACGAGAGAGGGAGCGAGGGAGAGATAGAAAGAGAGTATCCATTTTTTGAAGGTGAGAGCGGAGATGAAAAGAGATGGAGAGAGAAGGAGAGGGAGAGAGAGAGTGAGAGACAGGGATGGGGAGAGGGAGAAAGAGACAGAGATAAGGAGAAAGAGAGGGGAAGAGAGTATGCATTTTTCGAAATAGAGGGAAAGACAGGGGAGAGAGGCGAAGAAAGAGAGAGAATGTGAGGGAGAGGGAAGAGAAAAGAGAAAGAGAGGAAGAGAGTTAGAAAGAGTAAGCGAGAGAGAGGGAGACGGAGGGAGGAAAGGAGACAAAGAGAAAGGGGGGGGAGAGAGGAAGAGCGAGTGAAAGAGAGCCACACAGAAGAGGAGAAGAGTATCCATTTTTCGAAGGTGAGAGTGGTGAGCGAGAGAGAAGGGGAGAAAGAGAGAGAAACAGAGATAAAGATAGACAGAGAGAGAGAGAGAGAGAGAGTATCCGTTTTTCGATGAAGAGAGCAAAAGAGAGAGGAAGGGATTTCGAGACACCAGAAAAGCTCGACCACCATTCCAAATTGTTTTCTCCATGAAACTCCAGCTTCCCAACCGCAAGCTCAAATTTCTCCTCGAGTCATTCAATCCTCCTCGAACCGATACTCAATCGTGTTTCCCAATCGATAGAGAAATACATATTTCAAAATTAACAAAAATAATAACAAGCGCGTGCTTTTGCGCTGTCCGGAGACCGCGACCCGTCTGGCTTTCGGATATATATATATACAGGGTGTCGCAGCTAAGAATGTCATCCTTGAAATGGGAGGTAGGGGGTGAAATTCTAAGACGATTGATATAAGCATGTATGGGTCCCAGATGAACCCCTGAATTATTA
>JAPYZJ010003871.1:0-25780 GCA_030522765.1 Ophioninae sp. B BG-2022a | reverse complement strand
GATGATTTTTCGATTTTTTGCAGAATTTCAAAGTTGGACCATCGATTTTTGCCAATTTTTCCATACATACCCCTTTGCCTCTTTTTTTGCCATTTTTCATGCGGATTTTCCGGGAAAACTATGCGAGATATCGATACGAATCCAACGCCATTATTTAAGTCAGGCAAAAACCTTTTCCAAACCCACCAAATAAATCTGTATCGCATAGAAGAAGCCTACTGTACGACCTTTTGAAATATCGTGATTTTTGAGATTCCAGAAAAGTGGCCGGGAAAGTCGAAAAATATTTTTTTCCGTTTTTAAACTCTCAAAAGGGTCTATTTAATCGGAAATTTTCTGCTGATTACGAATAAGCCCGAAATTTTTCCAAAAGTGCAAAATAAGACTGGGAAAATGGGAAAAACCTTTCTAGAGTATTTTTTCGACATTTTTCCCTAGAAATGGAGAGGTTTGTCTTCAAGGTATAAAAATACATCGTCATGGACCCGCGATATGACACTAAACGTCATATGAACAGCCTTTCAAAATTAATAACAGTACAAAACCCACCCTCCCATTTCACGAATGACATTTTTACGTGGGTCACCCTGTATATATATTTATATTTTAAAAATGTTTTCTAAAATATCCCGATTTTCGGGTCACCGTTTAATCCTCTAATAATTAACATTAAAATGATTTCGTCACAAATTGCTTTAAACGAAAGAACGGAACGATCACGAAAAAAAAAAGGATTCAGCGATTAACCGCAATGCTCGAGATACGAGAACGACTGACCCTCATCCTGGGCTCGTTCGCGTTCCGAATTGCCGCTGAATAAACTCGATGATATTTCGGGCAATTAAACGTGTTATGGGCAAGCTGTATAGGTTCGATGCTCCAAATGCGATCTCGAAAGTGTGGTCCTGGGGCGATTCATTAAGCTAGTAAAGTTGGACTAAAAGGGCTGAACGACTGTATCGTTCGAAGAGCGTTTATGGAGCATTTTAGTTATACTATACTCAGGCTGGGGCAAGTGTGCGCACGTGTAAAAGATAAGGGTTTATAAACTCGAAATAATTACGCCTTAAGCTACTCGAGACTAGATCTCGAGATAAATTAAGATTAAAAAGATTTTAAAATCGATTTAATTAATAAACCAACATTAATCAAATTTGTGTAGGACTCAATTATCGTTGACACAAATTTTACGAAAGATGAGCGCTGGAAAGTGAACCCAAACAGCACGGGATATAACCTCAAAATTTGAACTCATCATTAAGTTGAAGGGAATTTCTGACATGGATAAAATTAGCTCACCTACATTTTAATTCTGGCTTTGGCGTCACACTGTTTAGGCAGAAAAGGATATTTTTGGATCCACCGTTTCCATTTTGTTTCAATGAAAAAATGGAAGCACCAATTTTTTTTTAATTAAAAAAATTCGAACGCCTTTTTTTCTATAAAAAAAGATAACGCCATTTTTTAAATAAAAACAAAGAAACGCCATTTTTTAAATAAAAACAAAGAAACGCCATTTTTTAAATAAAAACAAAGAAACGCCATTTTTTAATTAAAAACAAAGAAACGCTATTTTTTAAATAAAAAAAAATAAAACGCAATTTTATTAAATAAAAAAAATGCAACTAATTTTCCATGTGTAATTTAGCCTAGCCTCGGCCCGTTTGGAGATAAAAGAGGTGCGCACACTTGCCCCTTGCGCACGTTTACTCCATCTCTTTCCAATTTTTTGCACTTTTCATTTCTCCGAAAAAAAAAAACACTTTTCTACAACTACCAACTCTGAATAAACTCTTTTTTTTTCAGAGTCATGAACATTCATTGCCAGTTTTCTGATTGAAAAATCTTTATCTCTTAACGAATCGTTTCGAAAAATCTAAAAAACCAGCACAAGCAACGATTGGGCTCTTTCAGGAGAGCGTAGCGAAAAATTGGTCAACATGAAAAACGAATACGACCGAAATGGTCATCAAAGATCCATCTATGAATACAGATAAAAGAACAAAAAAAAAAAAAGAACAAAAAAAAACTAAAAAATCACAGAGAGCCGCAAATACGCGAAACGTGCGACGAGATTGTGCGTTGTGCTTTTTTTTTTGTCAAGAGGAATTGGAAAGACCGGAGGGCATAGATAAAATAACCAAATGGAAAAAGAAAAAGTGGAGCTTTGTTCTCGATGAATCGAGAACGAAGCCCCGAAGCTATGCAGTTTGGTGAGTGTCAGAACCGACAGCACGGGTTATCAATAGTAATCTCACCTAATGCTTCACGATACGTGTATTGGAAATGATCGAGGGCTTATGAGATCGAAGTTTCAATAAAAATTTTTTTTTTTGAAATAAATAAATTAATACGTTAACCCTAGATAGATAAAAAAATATAGATAAATAAAAAATCCAAAATATGCTCACTCAAATATGGTTTCATGTTTGAGTGAGCATATTTTGGATTTTGTGTATATTAGGTTTTCGAATGTGATATTGTGTTTTAGTGTATGTAATTTTATTGTGAGTAAATGAAAAACATTAGAGTTTATTTATTTATTTTTTTTAGAAAAAAAATTAATTTTTTTATTAGAAAAAAAAAATTCTTTTTTTTATTAGAAAAAAAAATTAAAGAACAAAACCAGCTACTTCTTACTTTCCAAAAATGTACAATTTTTTAAAATCGATTACGTCGTTTCGACGTAGGTTATTTACATTTGTACATTTTGATAAATGTGTAGGATCGAAAAGTCTCGCTCTACGAATTATTTTTCCATGATGGCAGTAAAATGGGTATGATAAGCTGATTGATTTTTTTTATCACGCAAGAGCTGTCGCATTCGACTCGTCAGGGCTAACAAACGGTTCCGATATTGGAAATAGTCATTCCGATAATGGCCAATTACTGCAAACCTAATTGGTAATCAATAAGACAATCATAATAATAAAATGGATTTCCATGCAATGGAAATTGGAGGAAAAAAGTTCTCCTCGTATTTGAATGCCTTCCGTGTACAATTCAATTCTGATAAATTGCCAGGTATCTATATAGTGAGAAGTATGAAACAATGGATCGTTTTCCATTTAAACAGATTATCGATGAGTACTGCCAGTATTTACGTTCTGATACCCGGCGATCTCAACGATCGAGAATTCTCTTGTATACTCGTGGTCATCGTTCAATACAGGAACCCTATTTGTACAATATGAATCGTCAAACAAGTCTTCGAAAAAGTACACAATTGAAAAAAAAGTGGAGCTTAGATAGAGCTTCCAACCTTTTTTTCCATCGGGTATGAACAATGTGTACGTAGCGTGTGTGTGTTTTCCTTAATCCATAAAATTGTTAATAGTTTTTTTTAAACGTGACATATATAATAAAATCAATAATATTGTATCACAAATATAAAAAAATTAATATAATAAATATAATAATATAAAATGAACAATAATAATCGTACTGTGGAAAAGTGTATATAAAAATGTCCATTTTTAGTATTGTTAATTTTTATTCGTAAAATCATTACTTTTTTTAAATATAATATAAAAATGTATGAATGAAAAAAAAATACTTTTATCAAACGATTATAATTATTATTTTATATAAATAAAAATCTATTTGAACATATAAATTTCTCGTTTATTTACATTAATTAATATTATTTTTTTTCTTTCATGTTATTCATGCTTATTATCCATTATTGTATATAACGAACATATATGATGTATATATACTTTAGTAAATATACATTTTTATTATTGTTTTATTTTTATTATTTTTTGTCCGCATACTCGGACGGAAATAACTCGAATCCTCCCGGCAATAAAACCCATATACGTTTTTTTCCCAACGAGAATAAACTTTTTTTCATTTCCACGCTATAATGCACGATAATAATTTTGTAAATTTCGTGTTTGGACTGTTTTATTTAATTTTCAAGCGACCATTCGAATTTGACAATTTTGACGAGGGGTAAGCTCGGCGTTATTTATTTCGAGATTGAAAATCATGGGGAAAATATTTTGATAATACAAATCTACAAAAACAAATACGTAAAACGGTCAGATCCAGGATTTATTGATCGAAATTTTGTCGAATCGTTATCACTCCGGTATTGTCACGAAACTCTCTGTCACTCTTCTCTTCTATCTGTATTTATTTTCTGTCCGCTCTGACCGTTTTCCACTCGGTTGTGATATGCAAAAAATCAAAAAAATAAAAAAATAAAAAAAAAATTAAAAAAAAATGAAAAAAAGGCAAAAAAAAAAAGACAAACGATGGCGATGGATATAGGAAGGAGAACGGCCGAGTGGCGTCGAGAGCACGGGAAATCGTCGAACGAACGAACGCGGCACTTCCGGCTTCCGGTTTTCATGGAGTTCGGTTACTCTTGCGCTGGATATGCGTGAAGCCGCTTTTTGCCGGAACTCGGGCTCTTTCATTTTATATATCTGTATCCTCGATGAAACAGCCTCCCGTTACAGCACCGAATAACCAAATTTCACTCACTGCTCTGTCCACTGGACCTATATTTCCGTTACATCCGTATTACAGCGTCCCTTTATTTCTCTTTACAAATTACTCCAATGAGCGAAGCCGCTTCCGGTATTACCTTTTGATATTCGCGTCCACCAAGTACGTCAATCGCCCCCGACAAAAGACACGAAAAAATTGCCTTTGCACGAAAATAAAAATAATAATATTCAAAGACAATAAAAAAATAATAATAATATTAATAATAATAGAGAGAGAATAATAATTACGAGAACTAGAAAGAAACTAGAAAAATAATACTGGTATTTTTTTTTCTAGTAATATTAGAAAATATATTCTGTTAAAAAATATTCTAGAAAAATATATTCTAAAAAATGTATTCTAGAAAAATAATACTAGTATTTTTTTTTCCAGTATTATTAGAAAATATATTCTATTAAAAAGCATTCTAAAAAAATATATTCTAGAAAAAGAATACTAGTATTTTTTTCTAGTATAAAAATACCAATACTAAAAATAATAGTACAAAAATAATTAAAATATAATAATACTAATAATAATAATAAAAACTGCTGTAATAAAAACATTCATAGTATGTTATAGTACAAATACAACATTTATACTATAATATACTATAAATGTTTTTACTACAGCAGTTTTTATTATTATTATTATTATTGATATTATTTTACTTTTATCTTATTTTTGTATTATTATTTATAGTAAGTGCGTAAACCGGGTTTGTACCTCCAGAAGCGATAGCAGGTATCAATATAGAAAAAAAAACTTTTTCACATGTAAAAAAAAAACTTGTCAAACTACGTAATTAAAACTTTTCACAAGCTTCTCCGAAACGTTCCCTTCGATTTCCTACAAGTTTCATTCGACGAATAAAATAAGCAAAAAAAAAACAATTGGAATTGATAATTATCGTTGTTCCACGGTTATATTCGTTCGTTTGTTTTTTTTCCCCTCTTTTTATTTATTTCCGTGTATGACAACGACGTTCGATAAACGAAGGAGAGTGTATAAAAGTACACTGGAATAGGAAATCTAGGGGGTAAAAATAAGAGAACACTGAGGGTGTAGGAGGCGAGGGAATCGGTGTTGGTATTGCGATCGGAGGGGTAGAGAGTCTCGTCTTTTATCGGCAGGTCGCGCGTTCTGGGACTTTCCGCTCGGGGATCTCCGTTTTTATTTATTTTACTAACATTTTATACCTCGGAGGGTCGAAGCTGTAAAGAATCCCGTTCAACATACCCCCTCGTGATCATATATATATATTTTTTTTTCATCCTGAATCGAGCCAAAAAGAGACGCCGAGAAAAAGAGATAAATGACACGAAAAAAAAATTGAGCGAGAGAGAAAGAGAGTGGAGTGGGGTGAGCTATATGCAGCATTGGAAATTTTACTCCATACTGGGCGACAAATCGTTCGCTATTAGAGCCCCGATTGTTTTTTTTCTATAAATGCGAAATATCCCTCTAGCCTCGAACAAACAAGCCAGGTCTTTTTCACTCTTCCCTTTTTTTTTTTTTTATTTCCCTCCAACCCCTCGGGTGCTTATAAGCATAGGGGAGATCCGCGAGATCCTTTTTGAAAACACAACCCCTATAAAAACACCCCTCTGGCATTTTTTTTTTTACCCTCCCTTTATTCTTTTCGTTCGATATATTCCTCCGATCCCTCCACTATCCTCCTCCCACATAATTGCTATCTAACCTTCCAACCGATACCGAGGAAAAAACCTTATCGTAGGAATTATTGAACTGGCTAAAACACCGGCATTCGTACGATACTCTTTTTTCATCCTCGAACGATTTTAACTCACCTGACAAAAGTTGAAAGTGAGCAATACGACAGTTACGAATTTTAGTTAGAAAAATTTTTTTTTCGTTGATCGATCGAAGCATTGGTTTCGTGACGAACTATTACGAAATACTTTTCTACGGTTTTCCAAAAATCTTCTTTTTTATTGCTTGAATTATTTTTTGAGACAATTAAAAGTGTCGTGCAATGACGATTAAAGGTGAACCAAAATTTGGAGTATTTAAGTTTTTGTTGAAGTTTAAGGTAGTGAAATTAAAAATATTAATTGTTAATTGATTTAAAAAATGAATTAACTGACGATGAATAAAAAATTAATTAATGGGTATTGAAAAATCTCCAGAATTCTTGTAAATTTATAATTGTATATGTTTTTATGTCAAACGTTTATAATTTTTACACATCTGATTACAAAAAAATCCTTACCTACTTCTATACCCAATAGTATTTTTTTGTTTGTTTCAGATTTTATATTTTACAAAAAATTTGTCCACTTCTGTATTTAAAAAAAAATGTATTAAAAATAAACACCCAAAAAAAACTAGAAAGTTAATAAAGTTACAATAAGATATCTTCAATTATAGATACGTGTATCGAAAGTTTGGTATTTTTTGAATCTGTCTTTGAAGCTTCCAGTCTTACATTCATTGATAGATCTATCAATTTAATTATTGGAGGTTTGTGGTTTCGGTTTGGGTTACTTCAAATACTGATGGTGGACTATCAAAAACCGTAGCTGAAAAATGTCACTTTTTATTTTTTTATTGACCAACGAAGAATCCAATTGCGTTATCAACACGTTGGATTCATCATGGAAACAAAAAGGCTTTTCAGGGTAAAAAAAAGCCAAAAAAAAAAAACAAAAAAAAACGATGTTCGCCAGAGTTCGTTATCTGGTAATGTTGGTGCAATTTTGAAGTTAAGGTAGCCTAGGTGAACTCGTATATGTGACCAACGAGGGTACTCTTCTTACTTACTGATACTGATTCGTGGTGGTTGGAAAGCAAGCTAAGGGTAGTTTTAACAAGCGATCCTATCTTATGCAGATGAATGCCCCACTCCTCTGCCCTCAACAATATGATAGTGAGTGAGGACCAGCTCCGTTATCATCTCACCGTGAACCACGATTGTATCGCGGAATACAGAACCTTACTAAAACGTCGTTTCTCATTCTTCTTCTCCTATACATTTCGCGAACGATATTCCCTTGCACCGTATAAACTTCGTGGTATCAAACGATAGAGATATCTCTGCTGCAAACCGAGTACATTTAAGCTCTGGCATAGTTTCGTTGCTTACGAATACACAAATTGTATATTACACATATCGGACTGGAAATTGGATAGAGTATACTTCCATCCAATAAAAAATATTATTGTTCTGTCAATAACCATGATTTTTCTATTTATTTTTCAATAAATCAATAAAAAGTTGATCGAACTTTTTTAAAATCGCGTTTAAACGAGATAAAAAGTATTGTTTACATTTTTCGATTACTTTTTGCGCATTTACTTACTCAATAAAGAATATTATTATTTTGTCAATAACCATGATTTTTCGAATTTTTTTCCAATACCCATCGATTTATTTTCAATTTTTTATGAATTAATAATATAATTTTCAACTTTAGGCTATTGAAACTGAAAGTTGAAAATGATATTATTGATTCATAAAAAATTGAAAATAAATCGATGGGTATTGAAAACAAAATTTGAAAAATCATGGGTATTGACAAAATAATAATATTCTTTATTGAGTAAGTAAATGCGTAAAAAGTAATTTAAAAATGTATACAATACTTTTTATCTCGTTCAAACGCGATTTTAAAAAAGTTCGATCAACTTTTATTGATTTATTGAAAAATTAAAAGAAAAATCATGGTTATTGACAGAATAATAATATTCTTTATTGGGTAAGTAAGTGTGCAAAGAGTCATTAAAAAATGTAAACAATACTTTTTATATCGCTTAAACAGGATTTTAAAAAAAGTTCGATCAACTTTTATCGAACGAGACGAAGTTCAAAAAAAAAAAATGAAGTTGTCTACAACGTCAGAAAAGCCGAACGAAAAAACCGGGCGTTTAAAATTCAACAAAATTGTAAGACCGTAAATTATTTACATTTATTTTTACAAAATACACAAATTTGGGAGCTCCAAAAATATTCAATATTTTCAAACATCAAAAATTAATTTTTTAGACAACTTTTGTTTTTCGGTCGCAATGGCCACTCGCTTAAATTTGTTTTCATTGAAGCGAGGAATCCGGAATGTCGTATTACACGAAGCATTTGGTGAATGGATTAGGCGAAAAAAAATTGGCTTTTAAATCGATCAGGAGAGAAAAAAATGTATTATTAATAGTAGGGAAAAAAGGTTTTGCGCAACGCGAGTGGTGGGTGGCCTGTGAATAATGGCGGAAGAAGAGAGAGGTCGTAGAAAATCCGGGGTCCAGAAAAGAGAATGAAGAACGATTGCGGCATTTATTTTTTTCTCGTGAGTTTTTCGTGGCCTGGCAAAAATGCGGGGGTTTTCGTTATGACGTAGGTCTTCTCATTCACGACAGTGGGTGCTAAACCGAAAGGGGGAGGAGACGTGGGATCATTAATTTCTCGTGCGGTTGCGAGTTTCTCATTTTCGTTATACAGGGTGACCGGAAATTCGACCTATTCCTTCAAAGGGATTATAGTACAGGTAATTTGCAACAAAAAATGTCCGATCAACTGGGGGTCGATAATTGGCTTTTTAATTTTCAGATTGTGTAAAATTTGGATGCAAAATTTTTTTAAAAATAATCGCTAATTTTTGGTCTCTCAGAAAAGTATCAAATCGTTGTTTATAATAGGGTATTTTTTTCATAATTTTTCATTTCAGGCAAAAAGGAAATTCTTCAGAAAACAAAAACATCAATATCTCAATGACTATCAATTTTCGACCCCCAGTTTATGGGACATTTTTTGTTGTAAATGACCTCTACTATAACCCCTTTGAAGCAAAATAGGTCGAATTTTCGGACACCCTGTATATATGTGGCGCATAGACGTTACGAGTGTCCGAGTGAGCATTACTTTTGCACACATCTCACCAATCCCTGGGAGTCCCGAGCGAGCTTGAGAGGTAACTGAACCACGAATAAATAAGGACCAGACGCAAATCCGGAACTTTTCTCCGTCTCCCATTTTTCTTGGCTCCGCGTCCGCGTATAAAAACGCGAGGAGGAAAAGAAACAATTAACGATCGACCGCGTCGAGCGCTTGGACTTTTTCAAGACGAAGCCCCATCGATTCGCTTCGCGTTATAGACGACTCAAGACAAAGTGTCTTCGACGCTGCTTGAATTATCTCGGGAAACCCCAACTTTTCGCAACTGCTTTTCGCGGCAACTTCATTTGAATTCCTTCTCTTTTACTGTATTTTTTTATCCTTCTGTTATTGTTATTATTTTTATTTTTTATTATTATTATTTTCTCGATTGTAAAAGAAAAATAATACCAAGTTATTGTTATTATTTATTAAAGAATAATGAAAGAATAATTAATATTCATATTAATATTAATATTAATAATAATATTATATATTATAATATAATAATAATATTATATTAATAATTAATATAATTTATGTTAAAATTTAAATATTAATATGATTTAATAATTCATATTAAAGAATAATTAAAGAATAATATGCTTTATTATTTTTAAATAATTTAAAATTCTTATCATTTTATTAATAAAGTTATAAATAAATATATACATATAGCCAGATGGCGGATTTGTAGAATCTATAAAAAATGTGGAATCAAAAAAATGCATAAAACGCAATATGGGGAAAGAAAAGTCTACTTCGATAGAATCCCAAGCCGTTTTTGGGAGCTGGAAGGATATTTTACATTTTCTTGAAAAACGATGGCAGGAATGCATCGGCACACAGAGCTTCCAGTACGATAATCTGCTAACGACGTTCTCGTTGATAAACTTGTGCAGAGGATGAGCACGAAACTGGAGGATCCGAGGCGTCCCGGAGTTTACCTCGGTATTATGACGTCACGGACACAGGGTAATCCCTTAAATCCGCCTGAGTGAAACGGGAAAAAGAGTCTTACTGGTGGAAGAAATGAAAATTGTGGTAAAACAGGTTGGAGTTTGGTCGGTGATGATTGGTGAGTAAAATCCTTTTGCTTATCGAGAATCTCCTTTTCAAATCAGCTCATACATAATTTCCAGCACGCTTGATCGTTTATCCTGCGTTTCGCACCTGAAGCTGCAGGCTAGTTGAGGAGCGAAAATATTTCCGGAAATGGAGCAAAGAAAATTCTGAAACGGTGAAGGATTTTGATTTTTTTTTTTTGGCTGGTGAGAGAGATAAAATAGCCCTAGTGAACTCGATCGTTGAGTTGGACAAACGTGGATGAGAGTATAAATAAATAAAGATATGAACCTCGCAAGAAAAATCACCTCCTGAGTCATCGTAACCGGAAACTCTTCGAAATCGTATGGGAACTGACGGCTAAATCGCACATCTTGAAATGTTCACGGTGGACGTTCAATTTTCGAATAATGGTACGGAATTAGATGTTCGCTCAAAGCGGAAAATCACGTTTGAGTCCCATGTGAGAATTATGTAACTCAACTGTGCCAATAAAAATCGTAAGAATTGCGAAAATCATAAAATCGCAAAAATCGTGCGATTTATTTGGTTATACAGTCTGTTTGGTAAGAGCGTGTACGGCTAACTTTTTTGTTAGACAAAGCTATAGAGTGGATTTCCAGTCGAAAGGATAATAGAGGTTTTATATTAAGATGCATCGTAAAGAAAATGTCAATTATCGTGCGACCGTGAACGTAAATTAATTTGTCACATTCTTCGAATTTTTTAGCAAGTTTTGTTCGTAATTGAAATAAACGAGTACTTCGTTCTACGTTGCAATAATTTATAATAAATTCGTAATATTCCTAAAACATCATAAGATATCGAATTTAACAAAAATAAATCAAGAATATTCCATCAGATTCTTGAAGTCATGCAAATTGACGTCGAAAAGTCTATTATTAATTAAGCGACTGATTATAAATAGAACGACCTCGAGGTCACGTATAAATAACAAAGCATTTTGATTGATATCACGTGGCAGATATGTATTTTCATTTAACGCCTCTCCATTTATATCTTACGAGTTTCTCGTCGTACTTGATCTTACCAGACCGACTTCCAGTGAGCCTGGAACTGAATCTTTACGTACGTTCAGACAGTAAAGTATAAACTTGGACAGTTTCTAATATATTAACGAGAAAGTGAATTTATTCGAGGAACAAGAGTATCCAATCTTCGTCCAAAAGTCATTCAACTTCACCGCGAGTAAGACGAGAAAAAAAAATGTACGTGTCTGGAGCTACGACTTTTTCGCTGAGCACTATTTCGCAAAGAACAAAAAAAAACGTTTCGTTGCTAAAGCTTCACCGAGGAGGATAATTACCGTGACAGAACGCGTTTTTATCAAGCCCAGATGGGTTTTCACGAGTATACGGTCACCGCGAAAGAGACACGTAAAGAACGGGAGATGAAACGTTTCATTTCACTAATAATGCAAGAAACCAGGCGAGGTACTGTCGTACGACAGGAGTCAATGTGATAAGCGCGTCTCGACGTTAAGTAATTAAAAAAAGATGTTGATGAGTGTGATCTGTTAAACACGAGAAATTGAAGAAGGGATAAAAATATCCTTTATCTTTTCACTCTCCGTGCGTTTCAATTATTCGCTGTCTGTCAAAAGCAATTATGGTAATTTTATTCGGCCGGAATAAATTCGAAATTTGTTAAATTATTTTTACAAATTGTAGCTAATTAATACCAATATAAATTGAACCGTAAAAGAGTCGTTTTTCTTTTTAACAATAAAACGACGTTTTTCTGTTTTTTTGGTTTTTGAATTACATTTAATTGTGACTTCTGTGGGAAAAAAAAAGTTGCTTCTGTGTTTTTATTAGGACTAATTACAGTTTCCTATCCAGCTAATAAAAATTCTTTTTTAACGTCGGTATTCGGCCAGAATAAATTCGAAATTTATTACATAATTTTTACAAATTGTTGCTAATTGATATACCAATATAAAGTGAACAGTAAAGGGGTCGTCCTTGTTTTTAACAATAAAACGACGTTTTTCTGTATTTTTTTTTTGGTTTTTGAATTACATATAATTGTGACTTCTGTGGGAAAAAAAAGTTGCTTCTGTGATTTCATTAGGACTAATTAAAGTTTCCTTTCTGGCTAATAAAAATTCTTTTTTAACATCGGTTTAACAAAAAAAATAGTGTGACTCTGTTACGGAATTCTACGGAAAAACGAACGTATAAAATATGCTGGTTAGAGAAAATGAAAAATTACATAATATTGATAGATAAGAAAATTTAAAGAAATTTAAAGAAAAATTAAAATTAATAGATAAGAACGGATTAAAAAACCGTAAATATCAATACTCCAACGAAATGCCATAATAAGACGAAGGACAGACTATTGTAGGTTAAATAAAAGAACGACCCAAAGACGACATTTTTGTACTCTGAACAATCCTTATCGTCGAGAATTGATAGCATTTATTAATGGATTACTTTTTATCGAAGCTTTTATGAAATATTCATTCGCCTCCTTAAATTAACTTTGTTATTATATCAGTGTAAAATAAAATGGATACCTACCTTTTGCACCTCACCAAAGCACCAGAATTGCTGAAGGTCTGAAAGGTTTTTTTTTTCTTTCGTTTATCTCACAGGTTCATCGACCCCATCTCTTTTACTGATGTTCACAAAGATCTTCGACGCACGTGCACAGCGAAACAACCACCGATGTGGTCAGACATGCATGCTCGTCTCAGTAAACACATTTCTTCTTTACCTTACCTTTTTCTACTTTTCCTTTACACGATCTCTCTCTCTCTCTCTCTCTCTCTGTTCGTCTTCCTCATCAGAGTTTTTCGAATGCCATGTTTCTTCGCGATTTTTTCTTTTCAACCCTTCTACCCTCAGTATTCACCCTTTTTTTTCGTACTCGAATTTTTATTTTTTCATATTTTCAAAAAGCTTCTCCTCGTAGAACGTTTTGAGATATTGTATCATGCCCAACGACCTTTATCGAGCCATATGATTTTTTCAATTTTATTTCCGGTCGAAAAGTATTGAAGAATCCTATTTTCGTAAATTTCTTCACTGTCGTGAAAACACTTTTTTGGATTTTGTAAATTTCACTCCCAAAGGATAAAAGTCAACATTTTGGAAGATACGATGGAAATAATGAATTTTTGAGGAATTTTAATTCCCAGCGATAAATGAATTGACAGACTGTAAATAATAATTGTCTCGTTTGTCACTGGG
This sequence comes from Ophioninae sp. B BG-2022a, assembly GCA_030522765.1. Classification (NCBI taxonomy): domain Eukaryota; kingdom Metazoa; phylum Arthropoda; class Insecta; order Hymenoptera; family Ichneumonidae; species Ophioninae sp. B BG-2022a. Next base: position 12,112 of record JAPYZJ010003871.1, on the reverse strand, counting down.
CTTCGAGACTGTGTAGGCAACGACGATAAATTGAAAATCCCTCAGCAGATGTAATTTAGCTTCAAAGTGGATCAACGACACTAGCTCTGGGAGTGTAAAAAACCAGAGAGAAATATTTTCGTAAAACGAGAAAATGTCAGTCGAATTTTTTGTTTTTTTGGATTTTTTTTTTTGTCACGCGATTTACGATTCAATAAATTGGTGAATTTTAGCATTGATTATTCTGCATCTGTGGCAACATAAAATACATATATATATTTATATTCTTTGCCGTGAAACTGGTCACGTGATATCGCGAGTATATAGGATAATAGGAGAGTACGATTGGGAGGAGTTACGCGGATTTACTCGCGGCCGACGTTTACGAGATTAGCGCTTGATGCTCGGGACGAATTACGACGCTCTCCCGAAAGATTTACGAGAGCTGCGTGTACCAGCAATCAGCGATCGTCTGGCTGTTTGGGTCTTCTCACTGGTATGTACGTACCGCCTCCCCAGTTCTCCAGCTCGTGAGTGCTTAATTTTTAAATTGTCGTGCCTACCCCAGTCTTTCGATGAAAAACGTTTATTCACCGATTGTACATTTTTTCGAAAAAAAAAAAAAAAATATGCAGCGTAGGAATCATAATTAACTCTAAATTTATTTTAAAAATGACAAAAAAAATGACGAGTAATAATAAATTAAATTGATTATTTAATTATTAAATCATTTTTAATTATTTAATTATTTAATCATTTTCGATTATTTAATTATTTAATTTAATACTATTTAAACAAATTAAATAATTTTTCATAATCTTATTTAAAATCGTTTTAGCTTGTAAAAATATATTAAAAAGTTTCCAGCGTTTGAGGAAATACTCTTATGTATAAACAAACTTTTGCAATATTTTTTTAACCTTAGAGTACTGGGAAAACGAAAAAAATGGCTTATCGCTATAGGAAACTTAAGCTAACGAAGAAGATTCATGATGCGGTAGAGCAATCGTGGATTGAAGGTAAACTTCAACTGATAAAACCAGCACTCGAACTTTAAATACGTTTTCTTCGATAATACGTTTTTCACGATGTTTTTAATCCCAACATTTATTTTTCATATAAACAATTAACGTTAATATTTATTTGAAAAAATATTCAAGTTTTCGAATGACTTGAACAAGCAGTTTAATATATTTGAAACAAGTATTTTACATTAATTTTCGGAAAGGTTTCTTTGGTGAAAATAAAGGTTGAAGTTTATTTAAAAAAAATAATGAGTAATGAAATAAAAATATCGAAATAAAAATATCGGAATAAAAATATCGAAATAAAAATCGAAATAAAAATATCGAAATAAAAATATCGAAATAAAAATATCGAAATAAAAATATCGAAATAAAAATATCGAAATAAAAATATCGAAATAAAAATATGATAGAAAGTGAAAAATTAGATGGTATTGTTATTAAAAAAAGGTCTTTTGGGGAAGATCGAAACTTAAAAGTCCTTGATGCCCTTTGCTCTCGAGGAATATAATCCGAGACGTAAAAGCATTGATTATCTCTCCCATGCTGGATAGCTGTCCACTATACGACTTTATTCGTTAGCGTAGGTGGGACTCGAGTACAGGGAGGGTAACCAACTGTTTTTATTAGATTTATACGAGCGTGTGCCGGCTGTCATAGAACGGTTATAACCCTCGTCGAAAGTTTGGTCTCTTGGATGGGACCTCCTCCTTCATCTCTTATCTCCCTTTCATCCCATGGCAGCAAAGTTACGCTTGGAGCTTACGTAATCCATGCACGAGACCTGCGATGCTCACCACCTTCGGAAAAACAACGAGGACGAGGATTTCGTGACTGGCGAGTGACCCTTCAGTACCAGTCACAAAATTAATACAAAACGATTCCAATTTGCCCTTTTTCAAATTTGTCATCATAGCATTGTGTGAAAAACTCATTACCTACTAATCGTAAAAAATGACTAATTATTTATTAATCGTGTAGTCGAACTAATTATCTACTTATCAGATAAAGTAAATAATTATCTAATATTCATATAGAACAACTAATTATTTATTAATTATTGGGACTAACTAATTATCTGCTGATAATATAAAATAATCAATTAATAACTAATTTTGTAAAACGATTAATTATTTATTAATCATGTAGGCTAACTAAATATCTATAAATCATATATAATAACTAATTAACTACGAATTATGTCAAATAATTGATTATCTACTGATCATAGAAAATAACGAATTATTTACTAACCTTTTAATACGACTAATTATTTATTAATTACGTAGACTATTTATCTAATAATCATATAGAATAACTAATAAACTACTAATTATCTGAAATAACTAATTATCGAATATTCGTATAGACACTAATTACTGTCACATCGACCTTCAATTTTTTCAGCCAAGATATTTCTCCTCGCCATTCATGGGCAACGAACAACAATCACCAACTTTTTTCATTTTTTTTTTTTTGTAATTTGGCTATATTTCGAAATAAATATATAACCTTCACTTAAAATATTTTTTTTCGAGATGTTTCGAGAAATAATAATTTGAAAAAAAAAAACAAAAAAAATAGAATTTATTGACGCCCGTAAAATATTGATTTGATAATTATTTAGAAGAAATGTTCAATGGGACATATAGACGAATCGATTGAATTTTAAAATAGGGTGATTGCAATTAATATTGGGTATATGTGACGGAAGAAATTTCCGTTACTTGCCGGATGTAACCTGGGTTACAGGAAATGGTTAATCGTTAATGAACGAAAACAAATTGTGGGAACCGGATATCACATCGTATTGACACTTACCCAGAGCCAACGGTTTCGTTTGTCTTCGATCGTATTGTACCCGATTCGATATAACGTGGTGACGCTAACGTTATTATTAGTCGAATAGCAGCACGTTCCTGGCAAGTGTCCATTATTACCCCGTTATTATTATTACACGGTAATACCCATCCAGCGAACGATCTCTGGGGTTTAAGGCTTGGACGAACGAGGAGATTACGGTACTTGCGGGACCACCAAAAGCCCGTCGATAAAAATACTGCGGGGAGGATCAAAGTGGAAGACCCAAAGCTTCCGACCAAAGTCTTCGCACCATCTGATAAAATAGTTGGCTTTAATTTTTTTAATATTCGTCCTTATAAAGAGCGAATTAGCTTAAGTATAGATATGATAAAATGATAAAAATTTCTTTTATCAGCAATGATAAAAATTACCATCGAGAAATCAATTGATCAGGTAATTTCAATAATTATTGATTGTTGGAATTATTCTTAGTAATTATCTTGTATTGGTCTTGTAATTATAACTTGGTGGTGTAATTATAAATTTTTATAATTAGTTTGGATAATTAACTTAATTAATTTTACCTTCATGATTCATTTTAATTGAATCAGTGATAAATTAATGATCAGTAAAAAGTTTTTATCTAATAAAATATCTAAAAAAATTGTTTAGATAAAATTATCTAAATAAAAGTTTTTTAAATAATTATCATTTTCCCAAAAAAAAAAATAAGATTGCCTATTCAGAAGGCTTATAAGTTTTGGTTTAAACGACTTGGTTATTCTATTCGAATTTCATTTGTCGCTTTATCTAAGTCATTTAAAAAATATTCGTTCACGACCAATCTACAATTTTTTCGATTAACCCTTTTCTTGTAAATAAACGTAACGAAAGTTTTGTTAGACTATTATAGTTTTAAAATCCAAGCCATCATTATCTAAAATTCTCGCTTGACGACGGTTGGAATTCCAAAGTGCGCACACTTGCCCCGAATCCCTCAACGAATCCCATCTTTCAGGACTTTTCGAAAAAAAAAAAAAAAAATACAAAAAGACGTACAGCAATCTTCCTTGCCAATTTTTGGAAGACAAGTCAAGAGATAAGGAAACGAAGATTTTGAGGAAATCCAAGGTATCCATTCCGTTGGTTAAATTCGTTGGCGTTTACAATGAAAAGTGAGATTTCGTTCGAGGCTTCTATATATGTACGGAGGGTTGAACTTTGAAGGTTTAAGTTATCGGATTTGTGTACGTATATCCCTGATACGTGTACGTAGACGCGTGCAGGTAATTAGCGAGACCCACCCGGTAATTACGCGGAAACAGTGATTTGTACGATCGAGGTGGAACAGCGCGGAAAGAGAAAGGAAGAGAGGGGAAAAGGGGAGGAAAAGAGGAACGTAGGAGTGCGGGGATTAGAAACGGAGAAGCGAATGTCTGCTCGGGAGATCGGTTCTTGATAATCTCAGAGCTAGCAACACATCACACAGATGATTAACGAGGACTGGGTATTATTTATTTTCCTTTTCTCTTTTTCGCTGCTTCGTCGCTATTGGGACTTGCACCGGGTGGTCTGAGCAAATATCGATGTTCTCGTAGCCAGTGTATGTCACGAAGATACCTATTCTCTCTTCTTACGGCACATTTGTTTATTGTACTTTTATTACTTATTTCGTTTGACACTTTGTACGTCACTCGACTCGTCGCAAACACGACGATAACGTTCCCTTCGCGTTTTTCGAATCGTCCTGATTTTTTTCGTCGTAAGATTGCCGGAATTCGAATTTTAATAAAGGGAGGGAGATTGCCGGAATTCGAATTTTAATATGGGCCGTAAGATTGCTGGAATTCGAATTTTAATACGAATCCGTAAGATTGCCGTAATTCGAATTTTAATACGAATCCCTAAGATTGCCGGAATTTGAATTTTAATACGAATCCCTAAGATTGCCGGAATTCGAATTTTAATAAGGGGAGTGAGATTGCCGAAATTCGAATTTTAATACGAATCCGTAAAATTGCCGGAATTCGAATTTTAATACGAATCCGTAAGATTGCCGGAATTCGAATTTTAATACGAATCCGTAAGATTTCCGGAATTCGAATTTTAATACGAATCCGTGAGATTGCCGGAATTCGAATTTTAATACGAATCCGTAAAATTGCCGGAATTCGAATTTTAATACGAATCCGTAAGATTACCGGAATTCGAATTTTAATACGAAATTTTTGAAAAAAAATATGTGACGAGAAAATGGGAGAATTTTGTTTTTCGGAATTAATAGTTATAATAGGAGAAATGAGTGACACAAAGTATCAGCCTATTTAAAGCCTTCAGCTGAATAATTTTCTTTTTTTTTAATTGGTCACATTATGAATATTGATTCCAATATTTTTAAATCATTTTGGATGACTATTTTTCCCAAGTTGGTAACAAAATTGAAATCAATCAAATATTTCGTTTACCGAACGAAGTATCCAGGGTTTTGTGAAAAATCAGGATTTGAAGGAAAAAAGTAATAGGAGAGAAAAAAAATATGACAATACACGAGAAGCTTGTTAGAAAACTGGTTTCGATTCGTTGCGGGACTCGAGCATTGGATCGTTATTGAGAATAACGAGTCATAACTCCGTTTTCACATTGGGAGGAATATCAATACAGATACGTATACATAGAAGATGAAAGGTGTATACGAACAGAAGCAGCATGTACATCGTTGCATATTCATGAAGGCAAGTGATTTGGCCAATGTCTTGGCTTTCATCGTACAGTGTTCCCTCATGGCTTATCCTTATCACCACTAAAGCTAATGGCATTTTGACAAACTCACCATCTTTATTTTTATCCTCAGAAAAATTGTATTTTTCTTTTGCTCGAAAGATTTTTCAAGTTTTCAAGACTTTGCTCGATGTCTCCTAATTGCATAAAATGTAAGAATAAATGGAAGAGGGGATAAAAATATTCTTTATCTTTTCACTTTTCGTGCGTTTCAATTATTCGCTGTCTGTCAAAATTAATTATGGTAATTTTATTCGACCAGAATAAATTCGAAGACGTTTTTCTGTTTTTTTGGTTTTTGAACTACACATAATTGTGACTTCTGTGGGATTAAAAAAAAAGTTGCTTCTGTGTTTTCATTAGGACTAATTAACGTTTCCTTTCCGGCTAATAAAAATTCTTTTTTAACGTCGGTTTTTTAAAAAATAGTGTGACAGAGTGGCCTTTTTCTGTGGAGACCACATTTCGGTTTGCCACTCTGTCACGGCATTCTACGTAAAAACAAACGTATAAAATATGCTGGTTAGAGAAAATAAAAAAATTACATAATATTAATAAATAAGAAAATTTAAAGAAATTTAAAGAAAAATTTTAATAAATAGATAAGAACGGATTAAAAAACCGTAAATATCAATACTCCAACGAGATGCCATAATAAGACGAAGGACAGACTATCATAGGTTAAAAAGAACAACACGCCAATTATACGTATCGTTGCGATTCTGATAAAATCATTCTGCGCCAGTTTGAAACAGCATTTCGCTACGAACGTCTTGATCCTGATCTACGGTATTAGCCAAAAGCTTCGGTTAAATTGGATCGAATCTGCAGAGTCCGTGTCTACATGACTGGCAACCTGACCAAACTTCATGACAGGCTCCATTATTTCTACACGTTTAATTCCCCTGTCATTGGCAAAGACAGATTGATATTTGGACCTAGCCTAATATTGGATCTCCACCACTGTATCCACGTCTAAATATATTTAGCTCCCTCGCTAATTTTGACTGTCGAATTTTGTATGATCCGGCATTGGGTATCTGGGCATCAACCGGATGCAAAATGAGTGACAGGGTATATCAAGGGATAAAATACACGCTACTATCATCCAGCAGGTTCAATATCAAGTTGCACAATGGAGTTGTGACGCGTGAAAAAAAAAAAAAAAAGAACCGTCCCAATACAGAAGGTCCGGTTAGCCGTAGTGGAGAATACACGTTATGAAATACTTTCCGGTCTACCGGAGCTGGGTTCGGTTAGCAGGTGCCTGACAAACAGGCCAGAGCTTCGTAACCGAGTTTTCGCGCTTTTGTCGACGACAGTGAAAAACATCGATGCCTGAGCGTGTTTGTGAAATATTCGACACGGTTCGATGATTCTCGGCGTTGTTTGGTTCACGGTTTTTAATTTTCTTTTTTTTTTTCACTATAATTTGATTTTGTCCCTAGAAGTCCGTAGAAGTTCCTAGAATCAACAATGATGCGTCGTATTACGAGGCCGTCGTTGCTGTGATAACGACGCTGAACCCCCGAGTAGTTAATCATACGTTTAATTTATGCCGATTAACGATTACATTCTGGCGATTCGACAAAATTTCTGGATGGCACGATTGGGTGGAAGGCAACGTCGAGGGGCTATCAGAGCGAGTGGATACCCGATGTTGTACCCATTGCCGGATACGATAACCCACTGAATTTATTGTCGGGCCAATGGGCTGTGGGAGATTCGGTGGTAAACGATCGGACAAAACCGCAGGAATCTCTGTCAATGAACGAAGTATAATTTCTATCTGGTTGTTTCAATCGATTCCGACAGCACGAACGGACCTAAATTCATCTGGCAGTTTTGCGCCAATTTTTCCTGAAGGTACAAAGACTGTTTTCACTTGGTTGATCAAGATATCGAAGACTGGAATGCTAAAAGATTGGATAATGGAAAGATGGTTGATGGGGTTAAAAAGAAATTTGAAAAAAGTCACGAAAAGAATCCATTTTTCGGTTTCTGACTTGGTCAAGTTCATCATCTTGGTTCTTCTTGATCCATAAATATTCCTAGCCCTACCCAAAAATGATTAAAAATGAAAGAACAACGAAGGATGGAACAAGCTGTATTACGAACGGACACGAGCAACTTCTCGATCGCCAAAACGTGACAATTAGTCCAGTTTGTTCGTTGAACGGGTTGGACAAGCCAAAGTGCGCCACTCCCGCTCGGTTTATGCGCAGAACTAGCAACCTCCTCTTCAGGCCGTACCGCGATTCTCTTCTCTGCACAAAAGCGTCGAAACATAGAACTGATATGAACACACGGTACACCAGGATGAGACAGAATGCTGTACGTAGGAACCCTATATAGAAACTTCCACTTCACCAACACCAGCTATTAGCCAGTGAGCCTGCGGACTAACGAGAGAGTTAACGGCGTTGGGTAAAACTTCTCGGAGCCCTGCCTCGAAAACGCCATAGCTGGAGATACACGGGGATTTGGATGAGCCAGAGAGGGATGAAAGAGAAAGATAGAGAGAGAGAGAGAGACAAAAGATAGAACTGATCTTCGAGAGCGAACAGAGCGATGGACGAATGCGAGTTGGAGGTACGAATGAGAGCACCTATTAAGAGAGTCCAACTGGTGGGGTGGCCAGGGTATAGTGGAGTCGGAATTAGAGTGAGGTTAAACAGGATTCTACTCACCACTCTCGAGCACCCTCTCTTCTGTCGTAAGATAATTGGCCTCCACTTTCCTCTTTCCCAAACCTCCTTACACGCCCTAACCTCACTTCGTACACTTACCCATTGGCGCACTTTGGAAATGTTGATCTCCCTTTGTTCCATCTATCTATCTCTGTACCTTTCTCTCTCTTTCTCTCTTTCTATCCATCGTTTTCTCAGTCCTACGGCATCCAATGTTCGGTCTTACCTCCAGGCTCTCAGTCTCGAAGCAGTAAAAAGTTCGACTTCCGAGTTACTTGCGGTAAATAGAGCAAGGGTTGGTGTAAGCTCTGCTTTCAGAACGAGTAAATAGGCCAGGTGGATGAATAGCCATACATAGTTGCAGTGACTGCCTGCGTGAAGTACACCATCACGTGGAAAGAGAGAGGACTTAGGGAGGTTAAAGGGCACAGGACCTTGCGAAATAAATGGTTGGTGAAGTGTATGCCCCAGAATCGTAAAGTTGAAGAAAAAATCTGGCTTAGTTGGGAAACGAATCAAGATGGTAGAAACTAGAAATTTATAAACGGTCCAGAAGGCTCGAGTTGGATCGATGTCGTATATGTGAAATTGGCAGATACGAGTTGAAAGTTGAAAACTGGCTTGTGTTTCTATCTATTTCTGAACGATGATCCCATAATCACCGGTTGATTCTTTTTCCCAAACAAACCCAAACAAACCCAAACAAACTGACCGTTCTTAAATTGATCGCAACTAGGATTCTATTTCTAGCTCTGCCATTAAGAGCTTCCACGTTACGTCATATTCACTACCAGGACTTCTTTTCTAAGTGAAAAAATTCCTTCTGATGAAAAGTCGTTTTCTACCTGGAAGAAAATTTTTTACGAAATCATCGTTATTCAAAAATTGATCAATAGATAGAATTCCATTTCTCGAAGACATAAAAACGTCTGTTTCTGAATAATTCGTGAATCTCGGGAGGGTACTGGTCGTTTTCAACGATTCTTTGGAAACGAGTCGTCTCGGTTCCATAACGACGTCCAAGAGTAACACGTTCGTCATTGGTAGGGCGTTCATCGAATATGCATGATGAAGGGTGCTCGTTGAATCTTCAATGGCACTTGCCACTGGTATAGGTGGAGTCGAGCTTCCGTTTGTAATTTATTGATTCGCACTGACAACTTTTTCGCGGAGCTTTTGGTCATCACTCGAAAAGCTTTGACACACATCCGAGTCGTTTTCCCGGTATCCGTCAGTGACGTCGAATCCGTCAATGAATAATACAACGAATGTACTTGCGGGCATTAGCAAGTACAATCGCCATTGCGCATACGAACCCGGAAGAGATGTTTCCTGGAAAACACGTCACTCGGATCACCACAATTGTAGAGTTCGGTTCCTCCACTTCTGGCGACTGTTTCTCTCTGTTTCCAAGCGATAATGTTGGTGTCGGGATACCAATAGCGAAAGCTCTCATTCTCTGGCCTATCAGACATCCCATGCGCCAAACAAATCGGACCGTTGGCATTGTAGGTCCTCTGACAACATCTACGAACGAGTCTACCATCCTAGATAACCTGTTGGCTCGTTTGTATCTATTTGTCTCGCTACGTATGAATCCTAACTCCACCTAGCAATGGTCCATGCCCTGCGACACCAAACACCTCCAATTCTGACGTCTGTTGAGTCCAGTCTATTCAGGAAAACCGTCAGTGCGACGGTTTCGAAAAAAATATTATTTCACTGCTTTTTCTCGGAGCTTAAATTTTTTTAAAAGAATTTTAGTAAAAATGATTTCTTCATTTATAAAATTGACGATGTTACTGCAGTTTTTGTAAAAGAAACGAAAATATTTCAGGGACAAATAGTACTTTTTATATTCGAAAGCCATATTTTGAAAAAATTAACAAAATTAATAATGTCTACGTTTAAAAGGACAGGTTTACGATCGGTGGTCAGTCTGTTATTGTCCTTGAACGATTTGTTGTTTTTTTCAATAAAAATTTAGTTTAATTTGAAATTCAATAAAAATTTACTTAACTTTAAATTCAATAAAAAGTTACTTGAATTTTAAATTCAATAAAAATTTACTTTAACTTTAAATTCAATAAAAATTTACCTTAACTTTAAATTCAATAAAAATTTACTTTAATCTACTTTAACATATTTTTTATCAAAAATCTTTAATTAGACTCGGAACAACAATTAAATGAATTAAAAAAATGTATGAAAACGGTTTCTTTGTTCTGAGTGTTACAGGAATTTCAAGGTTAACCAATCCTCACTTTTTTTGTCATTTTTCCTAATTTGAGTATTATTCAAGAAAAGAAGGTTGGAAATAAAACGAGTGGTCGGTTAGCCTCTGGAATTCGCTATTTGCTGTAAAAGCAAGTTTTTTATTTTTATATCTTGATGCTACATTTATACAGAAGTTTTCTTTTTCATTTCTTGGTTAGTTCTGGACTGCTCGTTTCTTCCAGTGCTCCTCGAAAAGAAGGCAGCTGCGAAATTCAGAGTCGTCTGGTCGTGACGGGGACAGAGAGGCGTTTCTTCGCGAGAGTATGGACAAGATTAATCCGGACCAGTGGAGACCCTGATAGTGCCAAGATTTTTTGCCACTCTCAAGACCGAGAACACAAACCGACTTGCGAAAAAGGATTGCTTGACCATTCGTCCGGTTCGCTGGACTCCTCTTCATCACTGGCCCAAACGTGATTCTAACCAGTGAATAACTGAACGCAACTTCATCATCGGCTATCTCCTGTCATCCGTCGACTTATCTCGAGTCACCTTTTTCATACCAAAAAAATTCAAAAAGAAGTGGAACCCTCGAATTGTGACCACTGGCCTTTTCTAATCTCGTAGCAACAGAGTTCGAAGGAAAAAATTAATGGAGAAATAATTAAGGGATGTGCCGAAGAGACCCCAATGCGAGGATAAAAAAAATAAGATTTTTTCATGATTTGTTTTATTCACTTTATGGTTTTTCGGGCTCATTTAAAGATACGTTAAAAAAAGTAGTTTTGAAAAAAACCTTTTTTTGGAATACGGCTGTCAAGAGTGCTCTACATTGTTCTACTAAAAGTTCTGTCACATTAGTAAACCATTAAATAATATTTAGCATGCATTTTTTTGGGGGTTCGTTTGGGTTAGTTTGCGTAAAAAATTGATTTTCGAAAATCCTCATTTTGGGATTCTCCCTCAATATCGAGTTGTCAAAAACTTCATACCATAATAAAAAAAACTTCTAATTTTATTGTTTCAAAATTCATTATTTTATTGTATTAATGCAGAAAAATAAAAAATATTGTCTCTTATTTAGAAACCCTCGACAGTAGCAAAAATCTTTAATTTTTTTTTCAGTTTTAAGACCGTATAAAGAAATGAAAAAAAAAAAGGTGTTCGTGACTAGTAACATTTTACAGTACCTTTTTGCTGGTCGATTCGACAAACGATCCTGACGAAAAGCTGAGTCTGCGAAATATTTCATAGCTTGCCCTCAGGCTGGACCATATCGTTTCGTCTGACTTGCCTCTTCGTCGCTCGTATTTTTCCCATTTCTCCTACCTTGACCCCTCTCCTTTTCCTTTCTCTCTCTCTCTCCCTTTCCACAGCCAGGAATATTATCTATCCCCCCCCCCTTTTTTCATTCCATTTTTAGTTTTTTTTCTTTTTCCTCGTTTCCTCGTAATTTCCTATCGGAGGATCGAGAGTGTCGCGGTGTTAACCCGGGGGGCATTATACGGGTGTGTTAAGCTAGTTACGGGTTTCCTCTTTCCAATCCTTTTCAGCCGTCAAAGTGCGCCACTTCGACCTCTCGACCCTCGTAAGGTCGAATTGTGCGGTGAGTCTTCCGGT
>JAPYZJ010003870.1:0-15059 GCA_030522765.1 Ophioninae sp. B BG-2022a | reverse complement strand
CGATAAAATAGCAGAAAATTGCTGCTGAAAAAATGGAAAAAAATCTTTCAAACACAATTAAATAAATTTCTTGTATTTTTTATTAACAAAATACAAGATAAACATCTGAAAATGCGAAAAAAAAATTGTAAAATCTATGAAATTGACGTAACACAGAATTAGATCATAGATTTTACAATTTTTTGCTTTTTACCATTTTTTGCTTCAGCGGGTCGAAAAACATGACCGTAGATAGGTGGCGCCCGGTGTACAGACAATTTTTTTTTGTGAGCCGGTGTAATTAATTATTATCCTATTTAATAAAAAAAACCGTAAATTCGGCAAACCCAAACCCGCCATAATCCACGAACATTTATACTCAGACTCCTCACGATGACCGTTCTATTCTATCGAAATCCAACGGAAATGTAATCTCGTTGATTGGGCAATTCTCTTTTGGCTCATTTGGGTTGCGAAAATCACTTATTTTTTTTTTTATGTATCTTCATTAGAGATTCACGAAAACTTGATATCCACCAAAGTTGGAACGATAATAAAAGCGAACGAGAAGGAAAAAGTAAATCGTTGGGTTTTTAACGATGTGAACTTCAACGTCGTATTCTAATGACGTACGACGCATCTCGGAAGAAATAACTCCGTAGTTGGACGTTTAAAGTTTGCATCTTTCCCATGCGACGAATAACTTTTATTCTCTGTTTTCTCTTTCCTCAAATTTCATCTTTTATCAATATCGAAAATCTTTTATAGTAAATTGACGTAAAGTCGTAGATCTTTAAGCTAATGCTAAATGTACGTAAAAATCCAAAGAAAAAATATTATTAATGTATTTTCCATGAAAATAAAAATAATAATAATGATATATTAATTTAGGATTTTTTACTATATAATTTAATATTTATATACATTATAAATAATATTATAAATATTATGGTTGAGAAAAGAATGAAACTAAATTCCAGCAACTTTTGAAAATATATCATCGAGATTCAGGATCGACGATCGATTAGGCTAAGTTTCAAATAAATAAACTGCCTGGTCGAGTTTTCAGTTTAAAACAGTAAAAGATTCATTTTAACGATGAACTAATCAGCAATCATTAGAAAACTCAATTTATATTGAATTTGTTTAAATATATATTGAATAATTAGACTATGCGATCATATTAATTTAATTTACAAATTGAGAAACTTTTCATTGCATTTTTGGAACGGATTTACAGCGACTGAGAAAAACTCAGTGAAGCCAATGCCAGTATTGTCGAATTTGACTGCAATTATTATTGTAAGTAGGAAATTAACATTTCTACAAGTTACTACATTGACGTTTATTATAGAATTGGTTATAAGTGAATTTAAACATGGAAGGCACAATCTGATGTCATAAATCCATCATGTTCCCCTTTGGATCAACTTTTTGTCCACTTTTGAAGGATTTTCACAGTTTAGAATGGCCAGAAGAAATTGGACAACGAAAGGAATTTATTTTTCCCATTTTTCGCAATATCGGAGAAACATTTCAATTCAAATGATATACCCAGTGCGAGAGAATCGTTGAAGAGAGCCACCTGTACGCTCTTAAATTTCATTCCGACGAGCCTGGCAATTTCATCGTAACAACATCTACCATTATCTAAGTTTGCCTCGTTAAGACGCAATGAAAATTTGTATCTTCCGAGTATCAAAAGTTTTTTCCGTTGCAGTGGGTGAGATTCCAACGTTTTTTCTATTTTGACCCTTCTTCGTTAGACTTTAACGACATCCGATTGCAACTAACGACTCTGGATACTCGTATCAATATCTTTGGGTTCCAAAGTCTCTCCTCGTTCTACAGGAATCCTCGTGTCGAAGGATTTTCCGATAGGATGACGATCAGACTTCTTTACGACGGCAGAATCGTCATTTCTGCGAATGTCAAAGTCCGGATAGTTACGGAAACTCCATGGATCGTTCCGGAACTCTCGCTTTTCAAGATATTAGTCTCGTTCGCTAACCTCTTAGATCGGGTCGCTCAAAAACGATACGGATCAAAGATAAACAACCGTGACCTTGAACGAACCCTTACGGGACTCGCCGTCGACAGAATTGTCCAAAAGTCTAAACGCTACCGAGTTTGCTCTTCGTAGAAAGCCCAAGATTGTTTCAAGATCGCTTTTAACGTCCGAAAGACAATTTCGAACGGACCACTGACCAAATGAATTTTCGCAATTCCAAGCGCATCGGAAAACCAGTTATCAGTGTTTTCTAGAAGCGGAGAAAGCAAAGTTAGAAAAAAGCTCGATTGGTTCTAGCGGCAGGTCCAAAAGCGCCGCAGGAACTTTGGCGGTACAAAACGAAGCGGCGAAGAATCAAAGCGTCCTGCGAATAAGAACAAGCGCCGAGTACTCACCGATAGAATCTTCGAAAACGTTAGAAACGAGCAAAGAAACAAACCGTGTTGAAAATTCTAACAAAGATTGCGTCACTATCAATATTTTCGGGAATCTTTCCGCGAAGCTCCAGATGAGCGAGTGAAACGAAGCGGTGGTTGATAATGAAAGAAAAAGGAAGAGGGGGGGGGAAGAGGGGACGGATCGAGGTGTCTCGACGAAATTGACAGAAGTCAAGGGGCAATTGAATGAAGACGTTTCGAAGAAAGAGCGAGAGAGAGAAAGAGAGAAAGAGAGAGTGGGGGATATAGAAAAGTCGCGACGTACCTCATTAACGACGCAGCATTACGTTAGCTGAATAAAAAAAAGTAAACTTTCGGGAATTTCACTTTTTCACGATGATTATTTATCCAGGCTCGACGAATCGATCAGAGATTATCGCACAGAGGAGAAAAAAGAAGTGAGCAAGAGATCAACGCGAAAACTTAAAAACGCGATGTTTGAGGTTATGTAGACGAAGCAAGGGCGAAGAAGAGGGCGGGCTGTTGACGAACTTTTGTATCGGGGGAAATCTACGGTTGATCACGTTGAAAGGCACACGTGCTGTTTGCGCGCGCAATCCGACATTGACGAATTCTTTTTTTTTTTTATTTCCGTTTTTTTTTTCTTCTCACGTTTCACGATATCTTTTTCGTTCACTTTTGGCTTTTGGCCTCGGGAGTCTTTTATCGATGCGTGCGTACTTTTCTTATCGGAAATTTGGTAACGGTCGTTCCGTGAATACACGGCCACTATGCACGTCCCGAGAGAGAGTGCAGTGCCCGGTTGAATTTAACGAGTCGAGAGGCCGATTGAAAACTCCCGAGAAAACTATCGGCGGCCAAACGCCTCGGGAAGGGGTAACCGCCTGAGAAAAGGAGAGAGAAAGAGAGAGAAAGAGAAACTCACGCAACGTGGATGGAGGACGGAACCGAACTTTATTTTTAAACGCCCGGTCGAGCCTCCGCGCGATAACCAATCGCAGGTGCCTCTCGAGAACCGCTTACGCGCGAAGGACGCTGCGATAGTGAAGCGCGAGCCGGGCTTGACGAAAGTTGATTAACGGAGCCGCCGACAGAGGCGCTCCAGACGCGCCGCATCGACGCTTCGCTCCGAAGACATTCGGTCTTCGGTTGAATTTATTCATTCTAATTTATCGCGTTCCTTCGCAGTTTTTTAATCCCGCCACGATTGGAACTCGTTATTCGGTAAGCGTGTTTTAATCGAGAAATTTGTAGTTTTTGAAATTCATGATTATTTTATATTATACGTACGCTGATAAAGTCAAATTGCGAAACCGAATTGAGGTTAGGTTTCTATTTGTCACTGACGAGATATCTCGCGATGTTTGAGGTTTTTCGCGATAAAAATGTATTTTTGGTAAAACGTGAAATTTTAACGATTTTCTCATACTCGTGTCACGTGGTAGGCTTAACCAAACCTCAAATGTGAAAGAATCTTATAGCGATAAAAGTGTAACGTCAGGAAATTTAGTCGACTCGCCATTGCCGAAAATATAAAAAAACATTTCACGCGAAAAAACAAATGAAAAAAAAAATGGATTTAAAAGCATGACGCAATCGTAAAAAAAAAAGATGGAACAGGAGGAAAGTAAATTGCGAAGCGAGTATGTTAATATCGCAGCGCTCGACGAGTCATTGACGTTTTCAATGACGCCATCTTTAGTAATTCGCCTGCATTGGCATCGATGCGCAATTTCATGCGCTTTGGTCGATCATTATCGATCGGTCAAGGCGCTCGTAAACAGTCGCACACGTGTTGTATCGATTGCGCAACTTTACGGAAATTGGGGAGTCGGAGACACGGTCAATGTCGGCCGAAGGTCAAGTATTGAGGAAAACCATACCTGAAATCATTGGGTCAACAAAAAAAGACTCGTTCTGACCTTTCGAATCGATCTAGTGTAACGCGGTCGGTAAAAACGGGATCGACGATTACCGGCTGTCGGTAACGTGAAAATTAATTTTCTCAAATTACTTTTTTCTCAATAATGATTTTCTTTTCGATAAGACTTAAACAATAACGATTGAAAGATACAAATTTAGTAAAGATAACTTATCCATCTTTATTCACTATTTCCCCCGCTCAAATAAAACTTAAAAACTTTTAACCGAATTTTCACACTTTCGCTGATCCTTTTACGTATACTGGTGTGAACTTGTTCACCGTTTGAAATTTTAAGTGATTCCCGGTCGGTAAAACAGGTATTACACCGAAACCGTTTAATCTCAATTTCCAAGCGGAAGCGTTTCACTCGACAATTATCGGTAGATGTGAAACTCCGACAGTCACGATATCCCCTAATCCTAATTCAATATCAGTGTATAGCTGGGCGAACGGAAGTTCGAGAGTTTAATTTTCGAAGAGTATGGTTCACTAACTTGATTAAAACCTCGCGGAGTTGCGACGTGGTTGATCGCGTTTCACACAGAGGTCGCCACTTGTCCTCTGCGTCCGTGGTGATACAGCAGCTTCTTGCAGATTGAATTACGCTGAACCGGAAATCATGAACTTATATATCATATATCAAAGTGCACAGTCGAAATTTTCGTCACAAAACTTTTGTCTAATAATAATAATAATAATACAGTGTGATAAAATCATGCACGGCTGCATTTTTCACCCGAAATCGTTAGAGGGTAAATTCGAACGCTGGCAGATGGCGCCACCCTTCCGCCAAGACGCTTCGCTCGGAAAGCGTTAGTTTTCGTCCAAGCTCGGTCACAGTTGCTCCGTTGACGAAATCCACGTTGAAAAAAGGTTAGAATTGAATAAAATAAATGTTTCGTTTCGGGTTATCGAAGCGCCGAATTGAATGACGCAAAATAGATAGCAACGATTCGTGCATACTCGCGAGCGGGCAAAATGCCCATGGTCTATAAATACGGGCAGTTTTCAATAACACTGAGACGCCTCCGAGTAAAATACGACCTTGATATCTTTATTTGCTTACTTTTCCATATTTTTCTGTTTTTTTTTTTTCGAATGAATATGTTACATCGTAAAGTAAGGTGTGTAACAGTCGCAAATCATTAAAACTCGTTCTTATCTCGAACGACCGGAAGTGTCAAATTCATAGGATCCATATATATATATATATATATATATATATATATGTATATATACAGGGTGTCCCAGCTAAGAATGTCATCCTTGAAATGGGGGGTAGGGGGTGAAATTCTAAGACGATTGATATAAGCATGTTTGGGTCCCAGATCAACCCCTGAATTATTATAATTTTTTTTACGGCAGCCGTTCGGACGCGCCCGAGCCGGAGAGTCCGAATGGTGGGGGTACTGCCCCTCCGGGCACTACCCACTCCGCGACACACACGTGTCGCTCATCGACGTAGGCCCGCTCCCGGGCGCGTCTGATTGGTTGCCGTAAAAAAATTAATAACAATTCAGGGGTTGTTCGGAGACCCATACATGCTTATATCAATCGTCTTAGAATTTCACCCCCTACCTCCCATTTCAGGTATAACATTCTTAGCTGGGACACCCTGTATATATATTTTTCTTTTAATTTCCTAGAGACAGCACAAACACAAAGTATTATACAGTATCGTTACAGCGACAATTTTAACGCTGGACTTTCAATTCAGAAATGCGTCTTCGGCAGTTTAAGAAAAAAAAAGAATTTTCCTAAGTTAGGTTATTGTACATATTGAATTTATGCTATTTGTTTTATAATACGAAATGTAATACGAAACAAAAGATGTTTTTTTTTTCGTCATTAATAACCATCTCTGAATTTTTTTTTCGAGTCGAAGAAAGCTGTTCATATTTATTTACGGTCTCAAACAACTCGCGAAAATCACTTTAATATCTACTGGCAAAATTATCGCTCGTCGTATCTTTATAATTATATTATTTTCACCAGCTACCCCGTTTCTCTCGTAAGTCGTACATACGCCGAACACCTATTTGGGAAATCGTGCTATCATCTCAGATTCAGCAAAAGTTCAGTAGCTGATACAAATTTTGATTAAAAAAATCGTCTCGCGAGAATGTCGATGAGATTTTGTGGGAGATTGTGTCTCGGGATTATCAGGTTCAATTATTCTTCAATTCAGATTCAATTACTCATTTGTTCTGGCTCTATTAGTTTTCAATTCAAATTGAATTATTCTTTTATTCAGATTCAATTATTTTTCAATTCCGGTTCAAGTATTTTTCAATTCAGATTCAATTATTATCTAATTCAGATTCAATTATTTTTCAATTCTGGTTCAAGTATTTTTCAATTCAGATTCAATTATTATCTAATTCAGATTCAATTACTCGTCAATTCAGATTCAAATATTCTTCAATTCAGGTTCAAGAATTTTTCAATTCAGATTCAATTATTCTTCAATTCAGATTCAATTACTCTTCAATTCGGATTCAATTATTTTTCAATTCAGGTTCAATTGATCTTTAACTCAGACTCAATTACTCTTCACCTCAAATTCAATTACTTCTTAATTCATATTTAATTATCCTTTTTTCAAGTTCTTCGAGTTCAATTATTCTAATCACGATTTTTATAGATTCAATTATTCCTCTCTCGTACTTGACCGCTCTTCTAATATCCGTTAATGTGAAATAACGAAAATTACGATAGTCGCAGTCAGTACATAATGAATGGCCAAGTGAACGTTCCAAGCTGTTATCTCAATTGTACAATGTAATGAAAATTTTTTCAAAGTTTAACTCGATTCGTTCTGACTGAGGAAAAAAAGATAGAATTTTGGTTTTGACTTTTTCCCGTTATTCCTGGGTCACGTGAGGACGAGCGTTGTGATTGCATATGATAAATTAACATTAAAAAAATTGTGTGTTTTTTCATAAAAATCTCGAGGAAAAATCGCCAGGATTTTGCATACAAAAATGTACGTTGTTATTGAACATTTTGATGTTGAGATTTATCATATATTTTTTTATATTAATGGAGCCATTATTAATATAATAATAATTATTGGCATTATTATTATTATTATTGTTATCATTATCAACATCGTCAACATTATTATAATTATATTTTGACATTGGCAGGTACCCCCAAGGTCGAATTCAAACTGCTATCTTTTTCCCTCAAAACAGAATGACTTTTAACTTCTTTTTTTTTACATAAACTATAAATAAATATATACGATTTATTTTGTAGAATTATTTGCTCAGTGGAATTCAAAATGGCGGCGCGAGAAAGTTTTGGCGAACGGGGAAGAGATTTCTAGACTTCAGTGAGCTCAGCTTTTTTACACGATTCTTAGCGGTTCTTTTGATCGGTGATCGTAATAATTAATGTAAAAAAAAAATGGAAGATTGGGAAGCGAGTATCGAAGTTCGTACGCAGAGATAAAAGATCTCGAGATTTTTAATAATTATGTTTGTTTTTTCTTCCTCTCTTTAATTAGCATTTAATCCTATTAATATTTGATAGCCTTTTTGATATTATCGTTACAATTATTATTATCATTACAATTACGGAAAACCGAGAGTTCGGAGAGAATACTGATTTTTCGAAGCAAGGAAACAACAAAAAAAAAAAAGATTAACACATACACAAGTTTCGTTTACATTCGTCGAGAAATTTTGTTCAATTATTTTCCTTTGTTATTTTACATTCATTATTATTTTTCCAATACCAACAATAATCGGTCGAAAGAAGATTTAAAAGTGCAAAAAAAAAAGATTTGGACCGAAGCGCAGAATAAAGATATACTCGTCGTTTGTGGATCGTAAATTTTTTTTTTTTTTCTTTTTTTTCCACACGTATTTTACATTCTCGAACGTTATACAATTTATCGCGTAACCGAACTGGACGACGACAATAATGGGTAAAAAGAAAGCGATCGCAAAAAAAAAATTTTTTTTTTCGAACGAACAAAAAAATTCGATTGTGAAATTAACAATTCGCTAACTGGTACATGGGTGGACGTGTAATATGCATACAATTATATTCTCGCTTTCTTTTTTTACTCTCCCCTTTTTTTTTCTTTACAATTTTTCGAAACAAAGTTTCACGCTGATTCACGTATGAAATTCGACGATCCTTATTATAAATAATTCTTCCTACTATTTACAGCGTAATCGAGTTACGAGCTTTTTGTCTAACAGTAAAAACTTTCCCACGCGATCGACGCGTTCATTAGGCTGATTAAAACGGAAGATCGATTATTATCGTTTTTTTTCGGATTTTCGTGTTCAGTAGTTACAGTCGAGTGGCATCAGACACTTGAAAACATAGGAGCCCTTAATATAAATATTTGGAGAATCCTCATTGAAAATTTTTTATTACCCATTTTCGAAAAAATTCCTCGCTGCTTTTGAATTTAACGGGATTTTATAGAAATCGAAGAGATCTGTGGAAAAGATCTTATCATATTTAGCGATAGATGTGATAGTTTTGCCGGAAACGTGAAAAAAGTTAAGTCTATCTTTGACCTTGAATAACCTTCGAAAGAGTGGATTTGGAGTAAAATGATAAGAGACCTTTTTGATAGACCGTTCAATTTTCTACAAAAAATGTACAACAAAAATTGTTGTACGTTGATCCATTGACGAGTTAGAAAATTCAAAAGAAACAAGTACGTCCAAATATCAATATTAATAACTCATCATGTATCGGGTGTCCCATTTTACTTTGCTACGACTACTGAACAGGAAACTTGAAAAAACGTCGATTTTTTAATCACCCCAATTTTTGTGTGTTCGTGTGTGTGTATGTGTGTGTATCTATATATTTATTTGTATTTATATATATCTTATAATTACACAGTACCGATTCATTCGAGGATTGGAAGAACATTTTGAACGTCGCTAAGGCGTGACTGTAGATTTTTCATTTTTCTCTCCTCTTATTTTCTCTCTTTGTATCTCTCGCACCAAATCTAGCGCGCAATGTTAATACGACGAATGTTCGGTTTGCCAGGAAAAGTATTTATAGGAATATTGGGGATTTTTATTTACACGATGGTCCACCACGAACGGGACAAGTATATTTTCATTTTTTCTTCGCCATCGGTTTGTCACTTCGGATATCGAACCGGCACTTTGGGTTCTTCGTCGTTTCTTGGTCGAAGCTGGCCAATTATACGTTAAGCAGTTTTCGAAAAATCCACACTTCGGAATCGTTCTTAACATGATTTTGGTTAACCGCTTATTTTTCAAAATGTTCGTTTTCGGTTTAGTAAAAATTGAAAAAAAAATGTCGAAAGTAAACCAATTTG
Source organism: Ophioninae sp. B BG-2022a (assembly GCA_030522765.1). Classification (NCBI taxonomy): domain Eukaryota; kingdom Metazoa; phylum Arthropoda; class Insecta; order Hymenoptera; family Ichneumonidae; species Ophioninae sp. B BG-2022a. The sequence goes on along the minus strand of JAPYZJ010003870.1, from coordinate 5,421 downwards.
ATTGACTTTCGTCGTCATTCCAACGTTTAGTGTTGTTTTCTGGTACCGTAATTATGGGGTACGTGTCAAAAATGATTAAAAAAGTCGATTTTTTGAAAATTCTTGGTAAAGCGCGTTTTTTTTACCTAGTAGCTTGGTAGGTCGCCAACTGTGTCGATCCATTAGATTTTAATTTGTATAATTTGTCACATAGGAAGGACGATTTACCAATGAATATCGTTATTTCATTACCGATCACCCAAATAGACGCATATAACTCCGTCGATATTTCGTCCATCGCTTCGAAACTTTACAAGTAGCTGCGTCAACTTGTATGCCAGGGTTGTATAAAAAATGAAGTGAATCACACGAGTAGTTTACCCGCAATAAAATGGCGAAGTGTCTAGCTGCATTTCGGGTCGCCACAGCACAGTTCTTCGAAACCGCAGTCGCGGAGTCTGAATACAACGCGAGTTACGTTTAATCCGAAGCAACATCCGCGTCAAGATTTTGAAAGATGTTCGTCAGACCTAAGTCTAAATCTCGCGAAGAACCGCAGCTCGTTGATGGACGCTTTCAACCAAACTCTTAATCTCGATCCCTAAACGTTTTCAATGAAGAAATTGAACGTTGTAGGTTTCGATCTCCATTGGTTGAATATCGATTTCGTGAAGGCCCTTTTTCAAGTGTTCCTTGTGCCTGGTGCCAGTGAGGGATGTTTTGGTGACGTTGAGTTTGTCTAGTTTGAGAAAGGAAGTGGCAGGATGTAGGCGATCGCTGAGTGGGCAATGTTCCATCGAGGGTTTGGCTCCCACAGAGCAGCTGTATCCCTGTCTGTGGAGTACCATAAGAGCGCTGTTGATCGGGAAGTACGGTAATTTCTGATCGTGATTCGTGCGAAGATTGATGAGATGAATATCGCACGGAAAGCTATGAGTGATCAATTTAGTTTCGGGGCTTAGATTGACATCGTTCTCGTTGGCATCAACGACGAATATATTGACAGGATAATTGAGGGCGTTGCTGAGATGATTAGCGAATAGGGATGGTCTCGAGTAGTCATCATTGGGTGGTGGAGTATTGACGTCCTCCAGTAGGATCCAATGTTTCATGACGGTTCGACGATTGTCGAGAAGACCTTCGCCCATGCCCCTAGAGTCGTCGTAGAGGGTCCTTCGATCGAGCATGACTTCGAGCCAGCCAGGTTGATAGCTAGCAGCCCCTTGTCCGTGATTGACCAACAGTGTGAGCCTGTGAGATTCGTCCTCTATATAAGCCATGGTTGTAATCGGGAAGTAATTGCCTTCTATCCCAATGGTGTCCACTTTCGTTCTCTTGATCATTTGATGGCCATTGAGATCCGTATAGAAGACGGCTGGCTCTCCGTTCGAAATGTCCGTTTGTAGTCTCATGAACATTTCGGTTTCGCGGTTCTTCGGTGGTGTCTCGAAGTCAATGATGTTCCTGACGTAAATGGCTTCGGCCAAGCCGCCATCTTGAAGATAAATGGACACGTGATGGCTAAGTAGCTTTCCATATTCGACGGTCAATCGTGCGCTCAATCGACCCGATACTATGTAGATCTTCGGACGCGCACCGCTCCCTTCCAAAACGTCTTTGTCCGTTTCCCGTTGGGTCGGATCAGGCATAAAGAGATAAGCACCGCTGTGAAACTGCGCAGACGCGTAAGCAGCGAACTGCACCGAACACTGCATTATCTTGCCGGTCGATTTCTTCGTGACCCTTTTGAGAAAGCCCGTTTGCCCGTCGAAAACTAGCTTCATTCGTTTGTTCTCCAGCTGTATGTCACCAAGCTGCATCGCCTTGATAGGAAATATCGAGTCTTTGTCGCAGCCGTTGCAATGAACAGTGGACATCGCGTCCATCGGGATATGTTCGATCTGTTCTATGTGGTAGGTAGCGATAGCTAGGGGTTTAAGATCAGCAACGAAGAGGACCACGTAGACATCATGGGTTATGCTGGTTGCGTTCATTACCGGTGTTATTTGATAGGGTATTGGATTCTTTTGGGGATCCAGTATCCTAACTTTGCAGGATGTCACTTTGAGCCGTACGATATCCTGTCTAGCTTGAGCCAGAGGATTGAAAAGTAGGATCTTACGGGTTCCCACATTGGAGACCGTGATCGGTATCTTCTTCGGCAACTTGTCGTAACTATCCCGATCGGATTCAGGAAGAACGTAAACCGTATTTGGTTTGTTAGCGATCGCGGTCAAAGTTTGTACAGCGAAGCTTTGGAGACTGGTCATATCGACCATAGACTCGAAGAGCTTCTGGGCGTAGTCCTTCATTACGAAAGACTTGCTGGTTCCAGTGATAGCATCGTGATGCTGAAACAAGCCTAGATTCCTTCGAGCTTTTACTAGTTTCTCGAAGTGGGTCTCGTAGAGCTTTATGTCAGCATTGCCACTACGCTTGGCGACATTTAACGCTACCGTGTACAGTATCTCAGCGGAACGTAGGCTAGCTTCCAGTTCACGATCCAGTATTTTCATGTATGGTCTAGTCGTGAAGTAACCGGACCAGTAGGCTGGTCTACCTTCGCTGAAGATGTCCGAGTAGACGAAGAAGTCCCCCTTAAGTGTTGGAAATTTGTCGACTCGGCTCTCGATCTCTCGGAAATAGTCCTTCGGTGTACCAAACACTATTTCCGCGTTGTACTCGTCCTTACGACTGTTTATGTAATCCACCAAGATCTTGTAGTTTGTATATTGCTGGTCCCACTCTATCGGATGGTCGTAACGGAAATCGTCACCCAATGGCATCAACACTACGTTGTGCGTAAACAACGAGCCAGTTCTCGAGAATTGCTCGAGCAACAGTTCAGCCATTTGCTTGACGTTGTTCAAGGTTATGTCAACCGCTCTGACCGAAGACTCACTGTACTCCCCGCGAATCTTTCGAAAGTCGAAATTCAGACACACGTGAGGATGGGGACCGCAAGAGTGCTTTATGTTGTATATGTCGAATGGCTGATTGTGGGTCAACATATCCGAAGCTCCGCTCTTGTCCCAAGGCTGCAACCACATGAAGTCACCGCATTGCTTCTTCGCGAACCATTGCTTCCACGCGTAGTGGATCCGCTGGATTATCGTACCGGAAGCTCCGGACTTTTTCAACAGATACGGCACGGTACCACCATGACCAAAGGGATCCACTGCCCAACCATATTCCGGTGTCACACCGAGATTCGTTTTTAGCCATTGGTGACCTGCAACATCGACAATCCACACTTTGTTTTAGCCGAATGTAGTCAAGACAAGCCTAATAGGCAATTGCATGAAGTGGGCGAACTCCAGCAACTGTTTTGGCGTTTTGGAGTCAAAAGTAAGAAACGGTCTGTAGCCTTGTCCAATAGCCATAGCGACACGTGTGATCGTTGCTTGTCAGCTTACACTGCCCCCCGCGCACGAGTTCAATTCCTGCGCTTGCGTTAATTTGTTAATTAACTAATCATCAAAAAGTACATTTTTCTTGATGTTCGACTGGATAGAAACTCGAATCTCAAGATAAACTTCATTAGGAAGCTTATTGTTTTTGTACTATAACTTTGAATTAAATAATTTGATTTACTCTTTTGTTGTTTTTGATTGTATTTATGGCATTGGGCAGAACTAATATGGTGTCACTTTCTACCCACGCCTTGTTACTTTCGTCCTGACCATGGGGTCGAAAGTCATCTCCAATTTGTTTTCTGCAGCTTTATAACGATCAGAAACCGAAATATATTAGATAAAATTATAAAGCGCGTGTTTAGATCATAAACGAAAGTTTAATATAGCTATATTTATTTTATCACAAATGTTATAATTTACGGAAAATCGGGCATGGAGTACAAACTGTTACTTTTGTCCCAGGTCTCCCCTACACAAAAACGGTTCAGTTAGATGTCCATTTAGGATCAAATCAGCTAGGGAATTCTGAGTCGTCTGGAGTTTGCGAACGGATCGAAACCTAACATTTTTTTTGACTTTGCTGGAAGGTAGTCGGATATTAGAATTTCGTGTTTCTGAGATCCAGCATCCAACGGTAGGTTCGCTAATTACGCTGACAGTGATAGACGGTTATTAGGGTGACAAGAATTTGAACATCCAACGAGAAGCTTCATTGATGAATTCCTTCCCGCTGAACTCATCATAATTGCCACAAAGTGCAGCAGCCTCGTCAGATCTTACGATCTTGGAACAAGTGCCATAGAATATTACGCGATATATCAAAATTTCGGAAATAGCAATCGATCGCTGAATACGAAGCGCCACAAAAGCTCGTCCAATGTCTCGTAGTGTATCCCATCCGTTTTGTTACCCCGTTGCCTGGTTCGTACCGATACGGCCGAGCTTTGAAATGGAAAATGGGAGCCTTTCGAAAAGCTTTGCAGGAATTACACCATCAGCACTGTTGGAACAAAAAACAGCAGGGTCAAAGGGACGGAACGAGAAAGCGGCAGCGAGCCAATTTATCTGATCGTCTCTTCCTGCCTGTGCTTTTGGGTTTTGTGCTTTTGGCGTCGATTCGTTACGGGGGAGGTAGACTCGTGAGCGGGGGGCTGAAACAACAAATCGATTGATTTCTCGCTTCAGCCTTTTGCCGCTCACATTCGGCCATGAGTGGAGAGCCAACGATAGTATTGAGATCAGCAAAACCAAGAATGGAAATCCGTCAGAGTTACCTCCAACGTTTTCCATTCATGGATCTTCCGACGAAAGCATGTGTAGAGTTCTCAGGTTCTAATGAAGTTTTTTGTTACTAACCTTTTTTTCAGTAAGGAAAAAGGAATACTGCGATAACTTATTTGAAATTCTAAAACATTGAAAAAAAAACTGGGTTCAGGGAAAACGCAATTCGAACTAGAACTGGTAAAAGTTGGAGCCCCATGCCTTTCTACTTAACCTAAAGAGAAAATGCCAAAAATGAACGGTTTTTTAAGCTATCATGATGGAGGTTCCTCTTAAGAGACCTCCGCGACAAAACTTCGACGCAGCTTTAGCTCGCGTCGGTAAAACAGAATTAGCGCGAGCTACTGTTATCTACCGCGAGGGAACATTGTCGCTAGCGTCCGGGAAGCCTCGACGGGCTTCGTCTATGAGTATGTATACGTACATATGTACACACTGGAAATTTCGAGATGTGCAGCGCTCCGGGATTCGCCGGAACTAAATCTCACAAATGTCGGACGATATTTTCTCGAAATCGTAAACAAATACCTACGAGTTATGGTATCCCATGGATCTCCTAAAATACGTGACAGAATCAAACGGTTGAGGTCCCAAAATGTGTGTTTCGAATATATGGCTACGCGGCTCTTCTCCCCTCCAAGTCGTAATCCTAACCAAACCTTTTTATTTTACCGCATTTCCATCACGACGCTCGCGTGGTAATACAGTCTGTAATTTTTTTTTCGATTTGATAAATTTGGTGAGA
>JAPYZJ010003869.1:0-15063 GCA_030522765.1 Ophioninae sp. B BG-2022a | reverse complement strand
CTCGAGACATGCCACCTTGTAAGAAAGTTTCTGAGCACTGACGAAGCGGGGAATTTCGTGGACACCAACAATAACATCAGGGATGAAAGCGATGCAACTTATTAAGACCTCACCTAGATCTGTTTGCAACCGGTTTATGAGAGTATTCTACTTGACAGCTGTCCGTAGAATATTCATAGGAACCGGCTAATAGCCGAGAATTGTGAAAGCAGTGTGAACATAATAATAATAATAATAACTACATAATATTATGATATAATAATACTAACTGCATAATGTATTTGTATTAATTTTATTATCATGTAAATTGTATATAATGAGGTTAGAAGTTGCTACTGCGTTTAGGCGTAGGCTTAAAACAGGAATACAACAGCACGTATGCCTCACGTCCCCTCAGAACGTGTCAATGAAAGCTTTTTTTTTTAAGTTTTTATGCTTTTGTTCAGTATCTGAACGCGGAATTGGACAAAACCAGTCTCCCTGCATTACTAGCATCGAAACGGGGAGGTGTCAGCCGGAGACAAGTGATGGAGACGATGGGAGAACGGTCGTGTCGAGTCGGAGGGTTGACAGGTAGCCATCGGGCGAGAAGAAACCACGCTGGCGAGCTGGAGCGAGCACGTGGTGAAAAGGAGTTCGCGGGAGGCGAGTGGAGTCGCGTGAACGTGCGTACGAAAAGAAAGAGAAAACGATATCAACGGGAGTGGCCGAAAGAAACTGTGCGCGAGTACTCTGTATAGTCTATGTTGGCATGTGTGGGTGTGTGAGTGTGCGAGCATGCGAGTGTATTAGTAGCCAGCTTGCGGCATAGCGTTGTGTGCAGAGCTCTTGTAAACTTTCGTGGCATGTCGGTAAATTCCGTATTGTGTGTGTGTACAATAAAAAGTCGCGCCCGGAAAAGGCGATAGGGGTGGAGAAGATCGAGTAGTGATCGTTTAACACTTTTAATTTATTTTTTATTTTTTAGTTATCGCAGGCTGACTCTACGTGCGCTCATCCCTGTCAACGAGGCATCCTTGCAAGCTCGTTTAATTACGATTAATTACGAACAAAGCAGCTCTTCGGTAAGGAGACCTTTCCATTTCTTCACCCTACTTAAGGTCACGTGTTTTCAAATAATTACTAAAAATAAATAATCAATTATTAATTAATAATATTTTTCCGTTAAATTAAAAAACCCCATGGATCGCCATAAAAGAATGCGTGGTCAACATTAAGTATTACATGCCTGCAAGTGTACCAGACACGTTGCACATTTCCTGTAACATTTTTGTAAAAGATTAAGGGATCACAATACAAAATCACTGTTTTTCATAGGGTTTTCCGTTAAATTAAGAAACCCCATGGTTCGCCATATAAGATTTCGTGCTCAACATTAAGTACAACATGCCTGCAAGTGTACCAGACACTTTGCACATTTCATATATCATTATTGTAAAAGAGTAAGGGGACCAAAGGTATACAAAACTGTTTTTCATGGGTCGCGTTAAATTAAGAAGCCCGATGGTTCGCCATAAAAGATTTTGAGTGCGATAGAAAGTGTACAAATTACAATACATCCTCGAGTGCGCTAGACACTTTGCACATCTTATATATCATTGTTGTGAAAGATTGTGGGGACCAAACGTATAAAAAAATGTTTTTCATGGGTTGTCACGTTAAATTAAGAAACCCCATGGTTCGCCATAAAAGATTTTGTGTGCAATACAAAGTACAATACATCCGCGAGTGGGCTAGACACTTTGCAACTTTTATATATTATTATTATAAACGTATAAGGGTACCGAAGGTATGAAATAACTGTTTTCATGCGTGGTTACCTTAAATTAAGAAACCTCATGGTTAACCATGAAAGATTTCATGCGCATTATCAAGTGCGAGGTGTAAACAAGTTCCCCAGGTACTTTGGACATTTTAGATATTGTTATTATGAAAGAGTAAGGCAATCAAACCTTGAAATTACGGGCAGTTACGTTAAATCGACGAATTTACGCATATTCATAACGGGAATATTAATTTATAAAATCGCGAATAATGTTAAATAGTATTGTAGTTTATAAACATTAATATAAAACAATACTCAAGGGAATATTTATGTTAAATGGGATAAGTGAAGGAAATAAGCAAATGCAAGCGTTATATATATATATTTTAAACAAAAAGATAAAGTGGAGTGAAATAAAAAATTCGTGATTGAGCCTCAAACAGTTATTTGTTTATTGGCTCGTGTGGAAAAAGCCGTTCCGCCATAAAAACCCACGTCGATGATCAATTTATAAATGATTACGATGTGATAAAATGCGCGCGTGTGTGTATATGTATTGATTTTGGTAGGGAACACGGTCCCATATCGTCAACCCCGTCGGGTTGAATGTGTACGGATGTGCTGTGGACGGGAGAGAGTCCCCCACGCAAGAGAGTGTGCATCCTATCACGCGCTTCTGCGGTCGAAAACTCGAATTTTCGGATTTTTACGGCGATTGCGCTGTTTCGCGTTAATTTCGGAAGGAATCAGTTAAATTAGCGTAAAAAAGCTCATTTCGTCGGAACATACACAAAAACACACGTTTTTGCGTATTATGCGCATATTATGCGCGTATTCCGCGCTTCTGCGGTCGAAAACCGTGTAATCGAGCGAAATTAAGAAAGTCACGGCGATTTCGCTGTTTCGTGTCAATTTCGGTAGGAATCAGTGAAATTACTGTAAAAAAAAGGAATCAGTTAAATGAGCGTAAAAATGCTCGTTATTGCGAAAAATACGCAAAAATGCACGTTGTGGTCGAAAAATCTCTAGAAATGAGTCGAAGAGCCAGATTCGCATATTCCGCGCTGCTGCAGTCGAAAACCGTGAAATCGAGCGAATTTTCAGATGTCACGGCCATTTCGATGTTTCGCGTTAATTTCGGTAGATGTTACATCCATACTTTATTTTCGTCAAAATCAATGTTCCACTTTCCGACTTACGACTCATCGCATTATCAAATCAATCGGTTCTGGGGCGTCCGAAATCTCCAATTCGACTTAACTAGTTCAGCATTACGAAATTAAGAATGTTCCCATTCATACTACGACCAATATTACTCAACAACGCGCGATTTCAATTGTAAGACCTTTCTTTTAGCGGCCAATCGGAACTGCTGATTTATTCAAAATTCGAAAACATATAAACATCGAGTTGAAACCAACCGAGTTAGGCTCTCGCAAATCCGAGGATAATGCGGAGCTCCGCGGAGTGTTTCGCTGCGTCTACCAAGTCCTTTCCGTTGTCTAGACTTATCAACCGAGTACGCGTCTTCGATGCTACGGGATAGAGTATCACTGCCTGAGGGATAGTGCGGCACCGAGGTGCAAGTGTCTCGAAGATATCAAGTGATTGACAGAAACTCAAATTTTTCCCAAGTTAAATATCAACCCTTTATAGTACCAAAATTCAGCAACCGATCTAACCCATATTCACGTGTGTACCGGGTGAAGGGTGTCCGTGAGTGTGTGTACCAAGCGTCGGGTCCGATATTACACTGTCTTCGACGCGACCAAAACACGCAGCGGAGCACGTTACATTTCCAAGCCGAGACACTCACCTGTAATTTAGTAACCTACCTCTATTTCATTCGATTACCCACACTCATTATTGTCAACCATAAGGAAACGACAGCGAACTAATCTTGCCTAACTATTCCAATTCTTTTTATACCAAAATATAATTCAAGTTATTACCCATGGACCTAGATTATTACTTTATTACTTCATCCTTGACTGAATAGATGCGCCTAGCGCTTTAATAGCATCCCGAACTAAGTATTCTTTTTCTCATCAACAGAGTTTCGTTATTTCAAATGTCCCGTTTTAGCCTCACTCTTAGTTTCGGCTGTAACATAGGAATCAGTTAAATGAGCGTAAAAAAGCTCATTTAGTCGAAAAATACGCGAAAACACAGGTTGCGGTGGAAAAATCTCTAGAAATGCGTCGAAATGCCAGATTCGCGTATTCCTCGATTCTGCGGCCGAAAACCGCGAAATCGCGCGAATTTTCGGATTTTCACAGTGATTTTGCTGCGTCGCGTTCATTTCGGTAGGAATCAGTTAAATGAGCGGTCAAATGTTCTTTGCGTCGAAAAATATGCGAAAATACACGTTGTTTTCACGTATTTTTCGACGAAATGTTTATGATTGCGCTAATTTAACCGAATCCTACCGATACTAACGCGAAACAGCGATATCTCCGTGAAAATTCGCTCGATTTCATGGTTTTCGACCGCAGAACCGCGTGATACGAGAATCTCGCACTTCGAGGCATTTATCGAGATGTTTCAAGCAAAACGTGTGTTTTGCGTATTTTTCGACAAAATGGTCATTTTTTCGCTAATTTCACTACTTTCTGCCGAAACTGGTGCGAAACAGCGATATCGCTGTGAAAATATAAAAATTTGCTCCATTTCGCGGTTTCCGACCGCAGAATCGGGGAATACAAGAATCTGGCCCTTCGACGCTTTTCTCGGAACTTTTTATTCGCAACGTGTGTTTTCTCGTATTTTTCGACGAAATAGCAATTTTTACTCTAATTAAACTGATTCCTACCGAAATTGACGCAAAACAGCAAAATCGCTGTGGAAATCCGAAAATTCGCTCGATTTCGCGGTTTTCGATCGAAGAGTCGCTGAATACGAGGATCTGGCACTTTGACACTTTGCGCAGAATTTTTTATCCACACCGTGTGTTTTCGCATAATTATCGACGAAATTGTCAGTTTTACGCAAATTTAACTGATTGCTACCGAAATTAACGAAAAATCGCTGTGCTCATGCAAAAAATCGCTCGATTTGACGGTTTTCAACCGCAGTATTGCGGAATACGCAAATCTGGCACTTCGACACATTTTTAGAGATTTTTCAAACAAAGCGTGTGTTGTCGAGTTAATGTCGGTAGGAATCAGTTAACGTAGCGTAAAAATGCTCATTTATTCGAAAAATAAAACGAAAACTCACGTTCAGGTTGAAAAATCTCGAGAAATGAGTCGAAGAGCCAAATGCGCGTATTCCGAGCTTCCGCGGTCGAAAACCATGAAATCGAGGAAGTTTTCGGATTTCACAGCGATTTCGCTGCTTATCCGTAATTTCGGTAGAATTCAGTTAAATTCCCGTCAAAATGCCCATATCGTTGAAAAATACTCAAAAACATCCGTTATGCTGTAAAAATCTCTAGAAATGCGTCGAAGTGCCAGATTCGCGTATTCCGTGATTCCGCGGTCGAAAACCGCGAAATCCAACGAATTTTCTGATTTTCACGGAGGTTTCCCTGTTTCACCTTGATTCCGGTAGGAATAAATCAAATGGGCGTGGGAATGCCCATTTTGTCGCAAAATACGTAAAAACACACGGTTTGGTCGAAAAATGTCGAGAAATCCCGCGAAGTGCGAGATTCACGAATTTTGCGATTCTGCGGTCGAGAACCGCGAAATCGAGCGGATTTTCGAATGTTCACGGCGATTTCGCTGTTTCGCGGTAACGTGGGTAGGAAGGAGGTAAATTTGCGTCAAATTGCTCATTTCGTCGAAGAACAAAAGAAAACATACGTTTTGTTCGAAAAATCGCCAGAAGTTCGTTGAAGTGCGCGATACGCGTATTTCGCTATTTTCCGTCGATAACTGCGAAATCGACCGGATTTTCGGATTTCCACGGCGATTTCGCTGTTTTGCCCTAATTTCGGTAGGAGTCAGTTAAGTTATTGTAAAAATGCTCATCTTGTCAAATAATACGCGAAAAAACACGTTTTGCCTGAAAAATCTCGGGAATGCATCGAAATGCCAGATTCGCGAATTTCGCGATTCTGAGGTCGAAAACCACGATATCGAGCGAATTTTCGGATTTTCACGGCGATTTTGCAGTTTCGCGTTGATTTCGGTAGGAGCAGTTAAATTAGCGTAAAAATGTCCAATTCGTCGAAAAATACGCGAAAACGCACGCCGTTATCGAATAATCTCTAGAAATGCATCGATGAGGCAGATTCGCGTATTTCGCGCTTTTGCGGTCGACAACTGTGACATCGAGCGAATTTTCGGGTTTTCACGGCGATTGCGCTGTTTCCCGTTAATTTCGGTAGCGTAAAAACGCTAATTTCTTTAAAAAAATACGCGAAAATACACGTTTTGGTCGAAAAATCGCGAGAAATATGTCTAATTGCCAGATTCGCATAATACGCGATTCTGCGATCGAAAACCGCGAACTCGAGCGAATTTCCGGATTTTCACAGCGATTTCGCTGTTTCGCGTTAGGTTTTGTAGGCATCAATTAAATAAGCGTAAAAATGTTCATTTTCTCGAAAAATACGCGTAAACACAGGTTGTGGTCGACACAGCAAAATAACGGTGAAAATTCGAAAATCCGCTCGTTTTCACGGTTATCGACCGCAGAATCGCGGAACACGCGAATCTCACACTTTGACGCATTTCTCGAGTTTTTTCGACCAAAACGTGTTTTTTCCGTATTTTTCGACGAAAAGGGCATTGCCACGCTAATTTAACTGATTCGTACGGAAATTAAGACGAAACAGCGAAATCGCCGTGATAATCCGAAAATTCGCTCGATTTCGCGGTTTTCGAACGCAGAATCGCACAATACGCGCATCGGGCATTTCGACGTAATTCTTGAGATTTTCGGAGTAAAAAGTGTGTTTTCGCGTATTTTTCGACGAAATGATCGTTTTTACGCTAATTGAACTGATTCTTACTAAAATTAACGCGAAACAGTGAAATCGCCATGAAATTTGAAATTTCGCTCGTTTTCGCGGTTCTCGATGGCAGTATAGCGGAATACGCGTATCTCGCAATTCGACGCATTTCTGGGGATTTTTTGAGCAAAACGTGTGTCGTTTTCGTATCTTTCGACAAAATAGATATTTTTAAGCCAATTTCACTGACTACTTCCGAAAGTAGCGTGGCACAGCGAAATCGCCGGGAAAATCCGAAAATTCGATCGATTTCACGGTTTTGACAGCAGAAGCGTATAACACGCGAATCTCGCACTTTGACGCATTTCGCGAGATTTTCGACCAAAACGTGTGTTTTCGCGTATTTTTTGGCGAAATGAGCATTCTATGATAATTTAGCTGATTACTACCAAATTATCACGGAATTCCGAAATCGCCGTGAAAATCCGAAAATACATTCGCTTTCACGGTTTTCGACCGCAGAAGCGCGGAATACGCTAATCTCGCACTTCGACGCATTTCTCGAGATTTTTCGACCAAAATGTGTGTTTTCGCCTATTTTTCGACGAAATGGGCATTTCCACGCCAATTTAACTGATTCCTGTCAAACTTAATGCCAAACAGCGAAATCGCCATGAAAATTCGAAAATTCGCTCGACTTCGGCGTTTTCAACCGAAGAATCACGGAATACGCTAATCTGGCACTTCGCCGCATTTCACGAGATTTTTAAACCACACCGTGTGGTTTCGCGTATTTTTCGATAAAATTGCCATTTTTACAGTAATTTAGCTCATTTTTACCGAAATCATCACGCAATAGCGAAATTGCCGTGAAAATCTTAAAATACGCTCGATTTCACCGTTTGCGACCGGAAAAGCGCGGAATACGCGAATCTCGCACTTCGACGCATTTCTCGAGTTCTTCCGACCAAAACGTGTGTTTTCGCGTATTTATTGACGAAATGGGGATTTTAACGTTAATTTAATTGTTTCTTACCGAAGGTAATGCGAAACAGTGAAATCGCCGTGAAAATACGACAATTCGCTCGATTTCGCGCTTTTCGACTGCAGAATCGCGGCATACGAAAATCTGGCACTTTGACGCATTTCTCTGTATTTCTCGACCACAACGTGTGTTTCCGCGTATGTTTCGACGAAATAAGAATTTTCACTCTAATTTAACTGACTCCTACCGAAATTAACGGGAAACAGCAAAATCGCCGTCAAAATCCGAAAATTCGCTTTATTTCGTGGTTTTCGATCGCAGATTCGCGGAATACGCGAATCTTGCACTTCGACACATTTGTTTGGTTTTGTTTTTCGAGCAAAACGTGTGTTTTTGCGTATTTTTCGATAAAATGGGTATTTTTACGCTAACTCAACTGTCTACTTCTGAAAGTAGGGCGGCACAACGAAGTCGCCGGGGAAATCCGAAAATTAGATTGATTTCACGGTTTCGACCGCAGAAGCGCATAACACGCGAATCTCGCACTTTGACGCATTTCTCGAGATTTTTCACCAAAACGTGCGTTTTCGCGTATTTTTCGACGAAATAAGCATTTTGACGATAATTCAGCTGATTACTACCATATTATCACAGAATACGGAAATCGCCGTGAAAATCCGAAAATACGTTCAATTTCACGGTTTTCATTAATTCGCGGTTTTCGACCGCAGAATCGCGGAATACGAAAATCTGGCACTTCAACGCATTTCTCTGTATTTTTCGACCACAACGTGTGTTTCCCCCTATTTTTCGACGAAATAAGAATTTTCACTCTATCTCAACTGATTTCTACCGAAATTAACGGAAAACAGCGAAATCGCCGTGAAAATCCGACATTAACGCGAAACAGCGAAATTGTCGTGAAAATCAGAAAATTCGCCCGATTTAGCGGATATAGACTGCACAAGCACGGAATACGCGAATCTGGCACTTCGAAGCATTTCACGTGATTTTTCTATCCCACCCTGTGGTTTCGCGTATTTTTCGATAAAATGGCCGTTTTTACGATAATTTGGCTTATTCCTATCGACATTATCACGAAATAGCGAAGACGCCGTGAAAATCAGAAGATACTCTCAATTCCACGGTTTTCGACCGCACACGGAGAGAATTAAATGTTAAAAATTACCGTCCAGTAACGGTAATCATGTGACAACCCTGAAATTTCGTTTATTATTACTGAGTTAAACACACATTTTCACGAAAAAAAAAAAAATTCTTCTTTGGATAAAAAATTTTACCATATTTTATAGTACATTTCGATGGGTAACAAAATACGCAAAACATGAGTTTAAAAAATATATAATATCAACGAAATTTTACTATGTGTTTTATTTATGTATGCCTTTCAAGAATGTCGGTAAAAAAATCTCGTCTTTATGACAGGTATTTTAAGATTTCTTATAAAATTGAATGAGTGTTGCAGGAAAAAGTCTTGTGCTCCCAGTAAAAAGTTTCGTGCGCGCTTGGTGAAAATTATCGTGCGGTACGGTACGGTATTTTTGAGACCCTGCATGGTAAAAATTCCCCTTTCACTTCAGAATGTAGGGGCGCGCGGTTGCGTTTCTGTGGTCTATCTATTCCTTATATGGCACGATAGGAGTTCTGAAAAAAAATTTGGCTAAACTGCGGACATCGCCGGTTCAGTTTGGTCTGAAGCCTCAGTCGCATGCAGTGTCTCGTTGCGGAAAAGTAAGACGGAACAAAGTGACTGTGTTAATCGTGAAAGAGTTTTCAGATAGTATGTACCTATAAGACGTAAGTAATAAGAATAAACATTATTGTATAACAAAGAGAAATCCACTTTTAAAGTTTTGGCTAAACAAAGTATCTTTTGTGATGGAAATAAATTTGTTGCCGTTTTATTGTCTCTACAAATTAAAATTACGCATGGTTGACAATAGCCAGATAGAAGCAGTTGATGATATGCTAAGGCGTAGTTAATCATAGGCGTAAAAATGGTAAGCCATCAATTTGTGTATTTATCAACCACAACTTCTGAATTATTGTAAAATCTCATCATGATAATAACTAATGGTTGAAAAATTCGACAATATATCGTATTGAACCGTTGGAAGTTTCGCGATTATATATAGTCTTTGCATTCGATGCTGTGTGATTTTTTTGGCAAGTAATTTTTTGTCACGTAGTCTCAAAAAAATATAAATAAAATAATCTTTTCACAATGTAGTAACACTGCATATTTTCATATAGATCTATATTTCATATAGATATTCCAATAAACATAAGAATTAACGTAGGATCAGTCTTTGCAATGCTCTCGAATGTTATTGATTCGTCAGTCAATAAATTTATTGTTTTAATATATTAGAAAGTCCACAATACTTTATTAGAATCCACGGATGGAAAGTTAATTGTCCAGTCATACCGGACAAATATCGGATTCCCAAAGAAAAACGTGCGGAATTTGTTAGCAAGAACGTTGTTAAGAAAAGAAAAGGATTATCCCTTTCAAGATGTACAGATTGAAGGACATCCTCAACGTCTTGACAAATTCATGTAAGATATTTTTGTTACACATTTCGTTCGAAAGTGCATTGTAAAAAATTCGGATCTTGGATATTCGACGGTGTTTAAGCTTGAGTCGTTTGTTTCGTGCTGTGGTCTTCCGAGGGACACAGAAATGGCAAAACAAAACGAAAAAAGATGTGAAGCGCGCAACTTGTGTAGGGGATTAGGGAGAAGGGGAGCTCCGGCCAGTTGATGCTTCGATAATGTCTGTATATGCAGATGTAGATGTATGAGCCGTCTTCTATATAGCTACGATAACCATAAAACTCTAACGTCTTGGCTTACGAAATTTATAATTATTCATATGTACATTTGTTTAAATATAAATAGCTTTTGTTTAATACAAATTTCACGTGTATTGGAAAATTTATCCAAATTATCTAATGTGAAACCAATATTTATACTTTTTTTACAGCATAAAGGCGGACAGATTGGTCGAGCTTGCCGCTCAAATAGAAGCATTGTCAGGTCCGCTCTGAAAAATGACATCAATACGGTTCGAAAGTAAGCATTGTGAGGGTAAAATTTCCTCCAGAGCCTCAATAAGTAGAGTCAATATTTTCAAAACTATCGCCGTGAAACATCAGTTACGATTGAACGACAAATTTCTAAACCAAAGGATTTTAGCTCCATGGTCATGTAATTCTAACTTGATCCGTAAGATAGCGACAATCGATTTGCCAGGTTTACCCTTTATCGAGGAATTATTACGTCCTGGCATCAAAAAGTTGAGGGGAGTTGATACTATCAACAAAATAGATATGAATAGCAGCACAATTAAAGCAAACAGCGTAATAATAATAGCATCAGAAGATGGCGCAGTTTTTTATATTGTAAGCGTTATTATTATTCATAATACAAGATTCCATTGCATTGTTAAAAAATTAAACGATGTATTTTTAAATAATAAGTTACGAGCGTACGAAATTTTCGAGAGTACATACGATTTTACGCTTTTAAATGATGAGGAAATAATATGTGCGCACATTGGTCACATTACTCGGGCGCACGATGGTACAAAATGTATTGTAAGAAGATGGTAAAATAAAATAAAAGAAAAATACTGATAATTCAATTTCTCTCCTTATCCGTTTTATGATATGAAAGAAAAAAATTCTCTGCAAAAAACAAACAGCATTAATGTAAATCAATTTTTCAACAATAAATAATATTTATTGTTATTATTATAGTTGTTATTATTTCGGTTATTATTGCGACTATAATTGCACCACTTCTTAAAGAAAATATACATTTTATGAAGAATTTTTTCAATCGGAGAATTTTTATTTTTCCAGCCTTGTAGGGTATTTTTCTTTTGAGGTTGACTCAGGGAAATTTTACTATGCAGTACTGTAAAAATGTCGTATGGTGCAGTTGGTAATTTTTTACCGACAGTAAGTAAATTTTCGAATGTACATGGTACATTTTACTGTTTGCAATTTTTACACTTCTTGCATAGTGGAATTTCAGCTACGTACTTGAAATTTTCTTTAATATCAGTTGAAAAATACTTGTTGCATACGAATTATTATGTTTTTCTTACTTGTCACCACATTGAACTATATCACGGTAATTTTTACCGTGAAATTCACGGCAAAAATTACTTTTTAATTGTCTCCGTGCAGAAGCCCAGAATATGCGAATCTCGCACTTCGACGCATTTCTAAAGATTTCCCGACGAAAACGTGTGTTTTCACGTATTTTTCGACGAAATGGGGATTTCCACGCTAATTTAACTGATTACTACCGAAATTAAGGCGAAACAGCGAAATCGCAGGTGAAAATTCGAAAATTTGCTCGATATCGCGGTTTTCGACCGCACAATTACGGAATACGCGAATCTGGCATGTCGATGCATTTTAAGAGATTTTTCAACCCTACCATGTGGTTTCGTGTATGTTTCGATAAAATAATAATTTTTACGATAACTTGGCTTATTCCTACCGACATTATCACGAAATAGCGAAGACGCCGTGAAAATCCGAAGATACGCTCGATTTCACTGTTTTCGACGGCAGAAGCGCGGAATTCGCGAATCTCACACTTCGACGCATTTGTCGAGATTTTCCGAGCAAAACGTGTGTTTTTGCGTATTTTTCGACGAAGTGGGCGTTCTGCGGTAATTTATCAGAATCCTACCGAAATTAATGCAAAACAGCAAAATCGCCGTGAAATCCGAAAATTCGCTCGATTTCCCGTTTCTCGACCGCAGAATCACGGAATACGCGAATCTGGAACTTCGACGCTTTTCTCTAGACTTGTCGAGCAAAACGTGTGTTTTCGCGTTTTGTTCGATGAAATGGTCATTTTTACGCTAATTTCATTGAGTCCTACCGAAATTAACGCGAAACAGCGAAATCGCCAAAAAAATCCGAAAATGACCTAGATTTCGCAGTTTTCGACTGCAGTGTCATGTCCTGGCGAACGCCACCCGTTATATTACCGTAATGATACGCATACTCCTATATATACATATATACATACGCATACATATATATAAATATATATATATACAGGGTGTTTCATGATTACTGACCCACTCGGCATTGGCGGGTCCGTGGAGGTACTCGAAACGATCGTGTCCGAGCGTTTTTCGGTCCGTCCATTAGTTTTCAAATAGGAGCGATTAAAATGTCGTATTGCTTCAGTGCTGCCGTCGGCCCTCAGCGACGACGCCACTCAGGTGCTGCGCCCGAGCGCGAGAACTGTAGAAGGCGACGAATGAGGTAGGCAGACAGGCGGCTTTCTCGCGCGTAGTTTGACATTTTGCGTGTCGCCGGCTATGGCATTCCGCCGTATTTGGTAGGCAAGTTCAGACCACGTAAACAGATGAGAGCGGGCACGATTTGACGTTATCTGTATCATTCCGTTAGGCTCTTAGCGGATCAATCGGGTATGAGTCACTCGACGCGGAGGGACGATTTGGCATTTAACTCTACGTCATCTGTCACTCGACTTGTACTCACCTTCTGCATGCGAGCGATCATACCAGTGTGAAATTGGCACCTGAGTTTCTCGGATCTTAATAATGTTTATTATATTGTCAGAATTTAATTAAACTAAATAATAATTACCTGAACTTAATGGAAAACGAGGAAATAAACATGCAATAACGGAACTTATCATTCCTGAATTACAGCAGTCACCGCGTCATATAAATTCGATCGTAGTTGACTAAGGATTATCCGATTAAGCTTAAGGTTGCACAGTTTAATATGTTAAAAAGAAGGATTAAAAGATAAAATAAAAAGGAAAATTAACACGAAATTCGCAATAACGCTTCGATTTAATCGAAAACGATATGTAATGAAGGTACGAGTGAATCTAAGAATCCAGAAAATATATGAAAAATGATTGAAAAAAAAGGACAAACAAGAACGGACAGTGTCGAGCAGTTCCTATGAATGCTCGACGAAACATTAAAATGATGGATTTCATCACTGATCCTTCACTGATTTTATCGTACTTCCGGTCAAATTGACTCGAGAAGTCTAGAGGGTTGTAGGGGCATTGTAGGGGTCTCGGCTGGTCATCACTGCCGGCGTGGACCCGCGTCCATCACCGATTTCATCTTACCTCCGGTCAAATTGACTCGAGAAGTCCCACGACGCTGCGAGAATGATTTCGGGAGCATCTTATGAAAAATGACGATGAATCGATGGTCGCGGGGATTCTAGGGGCCTCGGCTGGTCATCGCTGATGGCATGGACTCGAGTCCACCACCGATTTCATCTTACTTCCGTTCAAATTGACTCGAGAAGTCGAACGGCCCTGCGAGAACGATTCCGGGCGCATCTTCTAAAAACGAAGATAAAATCGAAGGTCGTGTGGGTTCTTGGCGCCTCGGTTTGTCGTCACTGATGGGGTGGACCCGCGTCCACCACCGATTTTCTCTTATTTGAGGTCAAATTGACTCGAGAAGTCTGACGACGCTGCGAGAGCGATTCCGGATGCATACTCTGGGAAACGAAGATAAAATCGATGGTCGTGAGGGTTCTATGGACCTCGGCTGGTCATAGCAAATGGCATGGACTCGAGTCCACCATCGATTTTACCTTACTTCTGTTAAAATTGACTCGAGAAGTCGCGCGACATTTCGAGAACGATTCCAGGCGCATCTTCTAACAACGAAGATAAAATCGATGGTCGCGAGGGGTCTAGGGGCCTCGGTTGGTCATTGCTGATGGCGTGGACCACCGTCTGTTGTCATGTCCTGGCGATCGCCACCCGTTATATTATCATAATGGTATATTACTATATATACCTATATACATACACACATAGATATATATATATATATAATATATACATAATACATATATAACACATATAAATAACACATATATAATAGATTGTAATGAACCGAAAGATTCGAATACTCGCGCCGCTACTTGCTTCCCGAAAATCACCGGAGAGGGATTCTCCCCTCCGTCACGCTAGTAGAGCTTGACTCGAGCTGCTCGAGGAAGAAGCAGCTCTCCCTCTCTCGATCGACGACCACCGAAGGGAAAACACCATCTCAATCACCCAGCGAGGCCAATGTTACGTCCGCCAACAATATAACGAAAAATTAAATTTGTTTGTCGAACGCCAGCTGCAAATTGTATGCGATAGGCGACACACCGGAAACGCGTAAAGATAAAAACTCCTCACTCGTAAGGAAGAGAATGTACAAATCTTGAATCTATAATGATCGTTCAAGAACGAAATATAAAAATCATGTATCCCTAAAATATACATTCCGAAAGAAAATCCTTCAAGCCGGGAAGTTGACTCAGTCATAAAACTGAGTTGATAATTCCCATGTGCTCGCTCAGACCC
>JAPYZJ010003868.1:0-28866 GCA_030522765.1 Ophioninae sp. B BG-2022a | reverse complement strand
CAAATTTCATGAAATTCTGAAAAGCCGTTTAAGAAATCCATGGGAAACTATCACTCCAATCTGCGGAGGAGGGGGAGCGGGTGTGCGGCTCCCTCTTAATTGTTATCGGAATATAAAATATATCTTTGATGTTTTTCGCGTATCTTGAATTTTTAAGTCTTAAGATTATTGTTTGTATTTTTTTTCCTGTTATTCAAATAATTGTCAAAGGAATGGGAGTTTTACTGGACCGGGTCACCAAGAACGTCGTGTCTTGCCCAAACAAGATTTCACCAATTCTCTATCAATTGTAACACAATATTTTCGTATAAGTTTTCTGCTTTGAAACAAAGGATTATTATGACTCATCAATTTTTATAGTAAGCCAGTAAAGTCCGAAATGAAAATGTCAACATTAATATAAATTTTAATAATATTATTTAAATAATATTTAAACGTATATATATATATATATAAACAAAAAATGTTTGTATATCTCAATATTCATACTTTCGAATGAAACAAATTAGAATAAAATCGGAGATATAGTTATTAAAATAATAGAATTTTCAAAATTGATCAATTTTTATTATTGCTTGCCCGGCTGTACCCCACCTTCTTCCACAACGATAAATTATTTTTTTATATAATTGATCGATGTAATAGTACCACTTTGGAAGTAAATGTCGATGCGGTTGAAGTTTCAAATAATGGATGCTAAATGACCTGTGCAATTGCGAGTAATGATTCGCACGCGAATGTCGCGAGCATTTACAGCGTACAATTATAGCCAGCGATTTGTGATTAACGAGGGTCCTTATTAGAACGTAGGGAAGGCAGAAGTTTCGTGAAGTACCTACTAATCCAGCCGCGTTCTTGCGATAAACAACCAGACGCAATTTCGACGCGTCTCAGGCTCCACACCTGACCCTCGGACCGTTTGACAGAGGTGAAAAAGTGTTGATTCTCGAGGTGTTATTTTTTTCCCCTCTATTTCGCCTGGGCACACGGAGGCTGTCCAAAAGTGAACGTCGAACAATGACTAATTACAGGTCTGGCTTGGTCATTAATGTGGGCTAATTGACCACTTGGCCAGATTCGATTTTCGATTTCGAATCAAATTAATGACCGACGACGTTTCGCTAATATCGTCCATTGGCTTCGATCCATGACGGTTGAAAAATATGTTCATGGGAGCGGGAAGGGGAAACATTATTTTTGTATCATCTGCCCTTACTGACGATCGGAATAGTTTCCCTCTATTGGTCATTCTGGAGATAAACATTTTAAGGTATTGAGATACTGTGACGACCCAAAAGGGTTATCCAAAAATAATAATTTTCTAAGAAAAATTAATATAATTGAAAAATCGTTTGAACATTTATTTCTATGTGCTTTGAGAAAGTTATGTATTGAATAGTGTTTAAAAAATCTGACAATTACGACAATTATAAGTAATTTTATGAGGGACGTCTGACATCACAAGGGTATACATGATGTTTTTGTTAACATACATAATATTAACTAAAACTCGAGCAAGCTTTCGTCTGTTATGATACATCGATAACGAAAGCAAGATTTGTATTTTTATAATTTTCTTTCGAAAAATGATATCATTGCTGTTCTAAAAAAAAATGCAAAAAAAACCTTGGAGAAAATCTCGGTTAAGGCTGAATGAAACGATACGTTTTTTATTTATTTTTTATTTCTTCATTTTTCGTATTATTCACATCATTATATTTTTATTCCCGATTGAAGTAGTGAATTTAAAAAAAATCATAAAAGCCTTTCGGCGATTCTTGCTCAAGGAAAAAAGTATTTATTTAAATTCGCCTACCCCAGCTCCTTAAGGCGTACCCCACAACGAAAACGGTAAAAATAACGAATGAAAACTCTGCGAAGTGAAGTTCATAGACTCCCTGTTATTTCGTATAATGGAATTTCTCTTCGAATGTCGAAGTCATAATGGTCCTTGTATATTCTTTGGGTTTCTCGGACTGTTTTTCACGCAGTTACTTCAAACAGCTGTGCAGTCAGTGACAACAAAGTATTAAAAGTGAACAATTGATATTTCCAAGTGTCACTTTATTACTAAATCAGTTATTCATAACAGCAAACACGTACGAGAGGATTCGTAATTGAAAATTCACGATTTCCGAAATTTCGACTTTTTTCCCGACGATTCGTCCAGTATTAAGGTACCTGACCCATGTAAGGCCCACCTTATTTGTTTTTGAGTACAACATAAAAACTATAAATGTTGAAATAAAACAAAAATGTGTATTTAATCATCTATTCAATAATCAACGTATTAATGATAATTTTGGTTCAGAACACAATGTTCACTATTAACTATAAGCTTTTTTTAGGAAAGCGTCTTCTGGGCCTTATTCAGACTACCGTTTCTCAATAAGGCCATATCCGTTGTAACTCCGTAAAAAAAAATTGAAAAAATATATAATCTTGAATTAAAAACTTACATTTTGATAACAACATGTATAGTGTTGATAAACCATTAGATATAATTAGAATAAACATTCACTAAGTAATATTGAAAACATTTTTTGTTTTCAAAAGTTTGAGTACGTCGAAATTGAATAAACGCCAGCGTGCGGTCGCATGCGCTGCCTTCTATCGACTGCAAATTTGTTTGGGTTCGTCACAGCGCGGCGGTTGCTATGGCAATTCCGGCGATTCAAAGTTAGACACTCGACGAATCGAGCGCAATCTATATGACTTTGTAGTTTTGGATATTTAAGGCCATGTCGAAGACGTACCACGTGACACACGAGTTCGAGAGAAATAGTCGAAATGTAAAAATCGCAATTTCTCAAGGACGGAACATTTTTATCGTAAAATTCAAGCATCTATTTCTGACTGTATGATTTCTACTAATATTGATGCTCGATCTGTCACCGTAGACTTAATTGACGCTGAGAAAACGAATTTCGAAAATTTGTGAGGTTATGTCGATGTTCGTCATGCTCTTAAAGCATGGGCTTTTTAAGGCACTGGGCCTTACTTGGGTCAGGTACTAAACAATTGATTTTCCCAGTAATTTTGAAAGAAAAACCAAAAGCGAGATGACTGGACGTTCGCCGATACGTTTCAACCATACCATCTTAACAGTATAGAAAAAACGTTAAAAAAGTGCAGGTCAATATAGAAACGTAGAGATAGTGGGAATATTAAAAAAAAAAGTACGTTTGTGTAAGTGTTCTACTCTCGCTTCCTAGCTGGGCGTTTTTTTTCCCTTTATTACGCTCGGTCTCGTACTGCGGTTCGGTCACTCTGCAGGCTGTCGCTTTTCCGTTTCACGCGATGTGTATCAACTGCCGGAGAAAAGTGAAAAAAGCCACCGGAAACATTGAGTAAAAGAGTGGGTCGTGTGGAGAGGGAGGTTGGAGGGAGAGAGGTCGAAAGATGTTTGACACACAAGCTTGGAAAGAAATACCGGAGGGTAAAAAGTACGATCAAGGGTGGTTTGGGGGTAGCGTCAGGGCGCTGCCAAGTGCACGTACGCGTTGCAAGCTGCCACTCTAGTTTCTCCAGCCGTCAGGGGTATATCGCCCCACGAGTATCGTAGTGGCGCGATACCCTCCCTTTTTTTCTTTTCCTTTTTTCCCTCTAACCGCACTTACCATTTTCATTTCCAGACTTTGATTCTGTACAGACCGAGACGAAGCTCTCCAAGATCGGTAAATATTTCTATTGTGGACTGAGCTTGAGAGAGAACGTCAAAGAGGAAGTCTAACAGGGGATGTAAATGACTGGGACCAAAAAATAGCGAAGGGGAAGAAAGGGAAGCTGCAGAAGAGCTTGATTGAAGAACCGGAGGGTAGAAATACGAATGAGGAAAAACACTTGATGGCTGGCTTGTTTGACACAAGTGCCAGACGAATTGATCAACCGTCCATTAGGATGTAACTATGTAGGCACTCAGTTTGAAGACCTATGGCTTCGAAGGACTGCACCCAATTGTCCATCAGTTTTATGGCAACCGCCAATCCCTTAAGGGTCTTTTTGAGACTAATGGAATCATCTTCTTTTAGGGCTCGACTAATAGGAGAATAATAAAAAGAATCGTTCGTTTTATACATTTGTTCAGTTTATTACTAGTTGACACTTGAGAAAAGTTTTTCTTCGTAACATTTTTTTCCCCCAGTTATGGACAGTTACGTAATTCCTGGAAAGAACTGAAAAAGGACTGCAAATATTTTATTTGTGATGATTTAAAGAGAATAAAAAAAAATTTGGGTCAAGTATTGGAAGGTCCTTCAGGAAATTATCAAATTTCAATCACTTTATTTGTCAAAAATGATTTTTTTTTAATAAGCCTGCTTTTCTTTTTGGTACAGTAACCCACCCCTTTAATCAATCAAATTTAGCTTACTTTTATTTGTTATGAAAATTAAATATTGCGTGGATAAAATATGTGATGCATGCTTAAATTTATATTTAAAAGTGTTAATTTTTTGTACAATTATTTCACTTCAATCCAAACATATTTAACTATAACTATAATATATAACTATTTTACTATAAAAAAATGTTTGATCGCGGGTGATTTAATAAATTGATAAATAAATTTTTTTTAATAACCCTAATGGTCGGATAGCCGTAGTAGCTCACGCCCTCAAATGCATTTTAAGTCGTTCTCGAAAAAAGAATTTTTTCGAAATGTTTCGAGGACTGTCCTCGAAATATTCAAATATGTCGAAGATATAGAAATTAATGTGTGTATATGAAGACACACATTATTTTACATACTCTCACTATGTACCTACTCTTGTATGAACTCGACTGCTCAGCCATCACTCCAAAGAGCACCGGGCAAGAGCATCCTCGAGCTCGACGATGTGTGCACGTTGAAATTCATTGCCACTGGTAGAAGCTTTTCACGCAAAAAGCTCGCACGACGATGGAGAAATTAACAAGAACGGATTTATTATGACAAGAAATAAGAGCATTTAGTTCTCCTAAGCTTCATTCCGGATGGCTAACGTAACGCTAATGTAACGTATGTTAGGCTTTTAGAAATCCTAACCAACAAAGCTCTTTGTAAATTCCAACAGAGCACCAAATTTTGTATCATGATCAGGCGCAGTCCTATTACCATAGAAGTGTCCAATTAAGTTCCATCATGATTTTTTAAATATCGATTTATCACCATGATAAATAATTGAAGGGTCGAAAAGGTTATCAATATGTGAAAAGTTAATAAATATTTGAAGGCTCGAAGGGTTGATAAATATCTAGAGGGTTGATGGGTTGGTTAATATTTGAAGTGTTGAAGGGTTGATATATATTTGGAGAGTTGATTGGTTAATAAATATTTTTACGGTTTCAGGGTTAAAGGGTTGACGAATATTTGAAGGATTGGAGAATTGATGAATATTTAAAGGGTTACAGAGTCAATAAATGTTTGAAGGGTTGCAGAGTTAATCAATGTTTGAAGGATTGAAGGGCTGATACATATTTGAAGGGTTATTAAGAAGATTTAAGAAGAAGAAGATTTAAGAAATATTTGTTATAAGTTTTTAAGTTATAAGAAGATTTAAGAAATATTTGAATGGTTGATAAATATCGGAAGGATTGAGAGGTTGATAAATATTCTAAGGGTTGTAGGGTCAATCATCATTGAAAGGGTTGAAGGTTTCAACCCAAACAAACCCAAACCCATGGGTTAATCAATATTAATATTAAGTTGTTAATAAATTAAAATTTAATCAATAAGTTTGCAGGGTAGAAGGGTTGACAAATATTTAAAGGGTTACAGAGTTCCTAAATGTTTGTTTGGGTTTGTTTGAAGGATTGAAGGGCTAATACATATTTGAAGGGTTATTGCTTTAATAAATATTTGAATGGTTGATAAATATCGAAAGGATTGAGAGGTTGATAAATATTCGAAGGGTTGTAGGGTCAATCATTGAAAGGGTTGAAGATTAGAACCCAAACAAACCCACAGGTTAATCAATATTAAAATCAAGTTGTTAATAAATTAAAATTTAATCAAAAAGTTCGCAGGGTTTAAGGATTAATAAATATTTGAAGGGTAGAAGGGTTGACAAATATCCAAAGGGTTGCAGAGTTCCTAAATGTTTGAAGGAATGAAGGGCTGATAAATATTTGAAGGGTTTAAGGGCTGATAAACATTCGGAGGGTTGCAGGGTCGATAAATATGTTCATCCCTTATCCCCCCTCCGAAATGTCCATCAACTATCTCTTCTTCTCGGCCTTCCATCGAGTTTCTTGGGAACGTTCGTTGAAACGAAAAAAATCTCGTCGCGACAATGAGGGTTAGCAGAAAGTGGGAATAGCAATTGTCGGAGCACTAAAGCCAGGTCATTCAATGCACGAGCGCTTTGTTACACGAAAAGCTCTTATTATTTCTAGGGTCCATTTTTTACGCGGGGAATTCGCACTTCCGCCCCATCAAGCTTTTCGGTCTTTTTCTCTCGCGCTCGTTTTCTCTCACTTTTCTGTCGCACGCCAATTGGTGCTCAGCAATTATCGTGGAGTGCACCTTGAGACATCTGAGCCGGAATGGCACGAGTCGTCTCTTCGCAGCACATCGGGGACTATAGTACAAAGCTTTCGTACCCGACCGCGAGAATTTCGCCTCCTCGAGGGAATAAAAACGGCAAAGAAACTCTTGTACTCCCGTTCGGAGTGGAAAAGAGATTCTCGAAACTGGAGTGACAGCAAGTGTGATGTATGGCTGGTGAGAGCAACCTCGCGAGAGGGGTGGCGAGATAGATGGAAGCGAAGGAAGCAAGAGGAATCTTTTTTTTTTAAGATTGCCAATGTTAGATTTTTATCGTGGTTATTAAGGTGTTAGGAAATAAAATCGGTTTGGAAATAAAGAAGTAGAAAATAATATTTATAAACATCGATTTGTTTTATTATTTCATTCATTTTTTGTATTTATTTATTCATTGAAACAAAGAATTTCATCAATTTTTTACTCATTTTTGTATAATACACTTATGTGCATTTATTGTTGTAAATAAATTCACAAAAGATTTTTCGATTTTATTTATATCTTCAAAATTTATTTTCTTCCCAATCCCTTAATAATCAAGAAAAAAGTCTAATTTAGACATTCCCAATCTTAAAAAAAAAATCCTTATGTACTTATTTATGCTTACATGCACTTATGTACATTCAAAGAGTGTACCAAATCTCGTTAAAAAATTTTGATTTTTAAGGGAGGGATTGATTGTTAAGGGATAAATATCACTTTACGTGATATATTAAGAGATTTTTTTGAAAATTTATTTTGAAGAGATAGATTAATTAACTGAAACAAATATTTGGAAATTTGGTTCTAGATACGTTAACAGAGTTGATTCAATTGCTTAATGGTGTTCATCATATTGGCCATCTTGACTGTGAATTTTTCTAATTTTTACAATAACCCAACCACTTAAATAACCCCCTAAATATTTTTAAAAATTTACACATCGTCGAAGCGTGGAAGACAGGGGATGTTGATTTCGAAAATTTTCTCGACGGCTTCTCCTCATTCCAGTTGATGGAAGAGTTCAAGAAAACGCTGTGTCATAGCGATCTTCTACGTTACATTGCGGTCTAGAGTCACTTTCCTCGCTCCAAGCTCAAAGCCACAATTTTTCATAGTAGACTTAAGGAATTTCAAAGTTCCGGAAAATTGAAATTCAAGAACGACGGACATTCCAGAAATTTCTACTACCTATTACTTGTCGTTCACCAAAAACATTAGATGTGTTTTCCTTGAATAGATTACCAAATTAGTAAACAATTAGCTTGAAATACCAGCAATATGGAAATCCTAAAAAATCCCAGAATCTATTAGTAATCGCCCACGACAGTCATTGAACACGTTTCAATATAATCGTTCACTGAATCGCTGAAGAGAATTTCTAAATTCTAAAATATCGAAATTACGCAACCCTGAACGGTAATTACGTAATAATGTAATTACGGTCCATCTAAAAATTTCAGAATCGATTACTGATCGTTTCCCGAAATCATTAAATGTTTCAATATAATCGTTTACCAAATTATTTAATAAGTTTCAACATTCCAAATTCTGAAATTTCAAAACTCTAGAAATTCCAGATACTGAAATTCCAAAACTCTAGAAATTCCAGATATTGAAATTACAAAACTCTAGAAATTCCAGATACTGACATGCCAAAACTCTAGAAATTTCAAATACTGAAATTCCAAAACTCTAGAAATTTCAGATACTGAAATTCCAAAGTTTAGAAATTCCAGATTCTAAAATTCGAAAACTCGAGAAATTCCAGGTACTGAAATTCGAAAACTCTATAAACTCCAGATACTGAAATTCCAAAACCCTAGAAATTCCAGATACTGAAAATCTAAAACTCTGAAAATTCCAGAATT
The DNA here is from genome assembly GCA_030522765.1 of Ophioninae sp. B BG-2022a. NCBI lineage: Eukaryota > Metazoa > Arthropoda > Insecta > Hymenoptera > Ichneumonidae > Ophioninae sp. B BG-2022a. Next base: position 20,493 of record JAPYZJ010003868.1, on the reverse strand, counting down.
CATTACGGATCGTTCACAACAATCATTGAATATTTCGACGTCCCGAAAATGTTCAGACATCTGACTTTTCAAAATGGGCATACCATTGAGACCTGAGAAGAGCGATCTTATTTCATTGCCGCTTCGAAGAAACGAAAGGAGTATCATTGAATCGAAACCAATAAAACGGGAAGAGAAAAAAAATCCAATCGGTTGTAGAGCAACCGATTTCGTTTCAATGAGATTTAATTCCGTTCCATGGGCTCGAATCAGTTCGAACGTGATTCTCTAGGGCGGATTCTCGATCGCCTCGGTTACCTTGGATGAACCTTTCACGTTTTGCTATAAAAAAAAAACAAAAAAAAAAAACAAAAAAGCAAGAGAAAAAAACAAGTGCTACTTCAAGCTCCATGTGGCTCAGTGGTGAATTTTCCTCACCTACACACGGACACGTTTCTCTTTAACTTTCGTCAGAGAGTTTTTCCATCAATGTTCGATATTGGTTGGCGCGGACGTGCGAATAATACCTGAATATATTCGATCGCGTTTCTCTTCGATGGGGGTAGTGTCGACTCCCCTTCATGTTCGCAAAACTCTCTCTTCCTCCCGGCTCTTCCACCAGTCCCGATTTTTCACCCTAAAACTCTATGTGGGGGTTGAAAATCCACCCTAGTTCCAAAGTGCGATCCTAAGCTCGAAACTGACATTGTGAACTGGGAACCGCGATCACAATTCAGTTTCACTATCTGGGTGTGACGGCAGACCGGTGGTGGCATCAATTACTCGCTGGTAGTCAGACAGAACGTTCGGGGTGGCTAACTACCCCTGTCTAAAGTTGCCGTTGGTGTTTCGTAGGCGTAAATTAATTTTACTTAACTTTTTCACTGATTGTACCTAAAATATATTTTAAATATGCATTACCTAAAAATTTGTTGTATAGATATAGAATACGCCAATATATTTTAGCTATTCACTGAAATATACTTCAAATTATTTCAAATATATAATCTAGTTTATAGTTTTTAATAATACAAATCTAGCTTTAAATATTATAACATAAGAATAATGATACTTAAAATATGTTGTAAGTACATTAAATAAAAGTAAAATTATAAAATGTTAATAAAATAATAGAAAAAAATAACTAATTTTAATATACTTAAAATATAACATATTGAAATATAGTATAATATAATATTATCCAAGCAAGTAACTTTACATCTGTAGGTTCGTAGATAAAGTAGAAATAAAAAAAGTCTTCATTAATGAAGACAAAAAGAGATGATATTCAGTTTGATAAAAATTGCCATAAAAGTAGAACGCAGCCCGCAGGTTTGGCTGCATTTATAGTGACTTCTAGTTCGTCTGCCTGGCGCAATAAAAGAACGCGATATTCCTGCCAGACGTACGATCTGGTGGACATAAAAGTACTTCCAAAAATTCAAGTACGAACGGGATGGGAAAAGGGACGTCGTAACATCGAGAAAGGAACGAGTCAAGAGCTTTTCGCTTGGTTGATGCGTGGAACGACGTTTTTCGCGGAAACTCATATTTTTCTGACATCCATGAAAGGTCGTTGTATCTGGTAAGCGGATAAGAACGTCCCTCCCTGAAGCAATGAAACGATCATTTTTTTCGAAGAAAATTGTGCGAGCTGCGATACGTAGAATTGTTACATTCGTCTGCAAAGCCAGTAACTTTGTCTCTTGTGGCAGAGTGATGTGTAAGGATATGAAAAATAAATGGCCGGTACGAATTTCCAAATGTATCTTTACTCTAAATCCTTAGGTATTTTTGGTATCGAGAAATTGGCATGTTTTAATTTGTTTATTTCAAACGATTAATACAAGAATTAGAGTTAATATTGTTGACCATATTTTTCATATCTGTAGGTAGTCACATTTTTTTTGACTCTGGCAAAAGCTAAAAAAACCTGATCCAGTGTCCAGTATTAAAAAGTGCCTTTTGAGAAGGTTTTCCACGGGGAGTGTATATATTTTGGATACAAGAATTATTGAAGCAATCACAGTGATGCTAGGAGACTTTATTTTTCATATCTATAAGTACCCAAATCGATTTTTTATTTAACAGAAAAATAAAAAGTAGCGATGCTGTGTCCGATAGAAAAATAAACGTATTTTGAAATCTTCTAATCGATGTATGTGTACTTTATATATACATATATATTTATAAATATATATCCGGGAAGGATTTCCAAACTTATTTATCTCCTAAAGCGTTACATACCTTTGAATAATCAAAAGTGGCTAGTTTTGGATTTTTTTTTGTAGTCTTTAGTGAATTACGAGGATTAAGCTTGGAGGGTTTGTTCTTCATATCTGTAGGTCCCCAAATAATTTTTTCATTTCACAAAAAAATAAAAAATGGCGGGTAAGGGTCCTGTAATGCGAAAACCCCTTTTATTTCTGACCTTCTTCGGCATACTTGACGAAAGCGCACATCTAGAAGAAAACAGTGATTTTTTTTGTCGTAATCTACACAAGTATAGCCCGCAAAGTAATTATGATTCGATTGATGGCAGTTATGATCCGCGTATGATATGCTCCCCGCAGTGTCGCTTCCAAAGGCCAATAGCTATGTACTCAATGTCGCGCTGCGGGCCATCACTGGGATAACAAGATACAGCGCAATCGTTGCAAGGAAAGGTTGTTGCATGATAGCCGTTACATAGTTTTGCGAGAGTGTCAGAGTGAGTGAGTGAGACAAACTCGAGCAGGGAGCAATCGATAGATGACCCATATTGTGCTCTCTCCCTCCTATTCTTCCATCAGCCTTTTCCACCCTGTCTCTTCAGTCCTGACTCACACGTACATCTACATACAAACGTATAGACATCTACGATCTCTCGCTTTTCAACATCTATATACACTTTTCAGTTGTTCTCTCTCTCTCTCTCTCTCTCTCTCTCTCTCTCACTCTCTCTTTCTCCACCTGATTTCACTGCTGGCTCGCGCTCGATTTCTCCACTCCTCGTCCACCTGCACCAAAAGCATACTTCTCCTCCCCAACGATATTTCGTTCCAACCCATTCCTATGCAGCTACGGAGTGGCACATCCAGTCGTCCGGAATTCGGGCAGCCACCCCCGGTAAACCACCCTCAATTCTCAGATCACCATCGTTCCTCTAAACTCGCTGCAAGCCTTTCAAGCTCCCGATGGATCTTTCCCAGTTTCCCCACTTTTCGTAGAAACTGCATATGGAGAAAGCAAAATCTTGGAATCGCCATGTCTGGGCTACATGATGTCAGATAGCTGGTGGCGTATCGAGTTGATCCTGAACAGCTGTCGGTATATCTGGCTGGGAATCATGTGATTTTTTCAAAGGGATTGGAGGATTAGGGTATTGGGCTATGATATAATAATGCTGTTTAGGTAATGGTCATTTTAGGTTAGTGCAATTTCGACAATGTTCAATGATGGATCTTTCATTTTTATCGGACAATTGATATCTCAAAAGAACAATCGTTTTGGGTAAAAATTGGAAAAGAGTCTGAAGATGTTTCCCTAAGGGCTTCGAAATCGACCAGGTCTTCATAGAATCTTTCATTGTGGGTGGTCAATTTTTACTCTAATCGATTCTTGGTTTTGGATAGATATTGAAGACGGTTTTGAGAACGCCTTCCAAATATTTTACCAATTGTCGTTTTTCATAACGATCTTCTATTGCAACTGGACAATTTTTATCCTAAACTGTTCCTCATCTGAGGGATTTCGCAGCTGCGTAAAAAATAATTTAACCAAAGGACTGCACGAATCCAAAGAATAAATACGATAAATAATTATCTCAAGCTTCGGGAATAGTCAGTCGTTAAGATCTGTCAGATGATTTGATACTTTTTCTAAATCAGGAAACAACTAATTGTCCCTCGCGTTTTGTAACTCGCCATTGGAAAAAAAAAAGAAAAGCTCTACTATTCATTCGACAGTGCAGTGGAATCTTCCATTTGCGAATCATCGATTTGAATAAATGAATAATTTATTAGATGAAGAACGAAGCCCCACTCAATCCACGCAGTGCATTATATGACGATATTCTATTATCATCGAATGCTAAATAACCATTTTTTACTCAACGTAATTTTATTCTCTTCCCTTTTTTTTTCGTTTCCGTTTATTTTTACGTTTTAGCAAACGCAACAGCGAAGTCTATGTATTTCGAACATTCTACCTTCGAACTAATCAATCCTTTGATTCTATATCTTGATGATACAGTATTTTCAGAAGTTGCAGCGATTTAGTTCCGTTCGTTGTTCATTTCATCAATTAAATTATTTCGTAAAATATTTTTTAAATATTTCGTGCATTATTAATCAACGAAGAACTATTAACCTTCAAATTATCAAGAATTTTAGCGATATTGAAATGCTCTCGTGTCGCGTCGCAGCCAAACCGGAAACGAATAAAAATCACCATTTGAGGGAAATCAGAAACATTCTAGCCAACATTACCCGTCAACAGAACCACAGCCTTTTTTTTAGGAGGGAGCCTCTTTGGCATTTCGTCCTCAGAGTGAACCAGATAACATTTCAAAACTCGCACGACGTCCTACGACTCAATATCCCACAGAGAGAGAAATGGAGGAGGACAGGGAGCTTGAGGATTGAGTTACGAAAGTTTGACGTTCTCAAGCACATCGTGTGAGTTCGGTGCGACGGGGTGTACGCTCGATTGGATAAAGTCTCTATCTACGAGCGATGGTGTTTCCCTTCCCTTTTTGCTCGTATAAATCCAGGACTTATCCACCGAGAAAGTGCAAGTGTGGGTTTGACGATTTCGTCTCAACGGACCATTTCTCATGGGTGCAGTTCGAAAAGGAAAAAGTATGCATAATTTTTTGTTGGTCTCTCCCGAAGAGGGAAAGAGGACTTGAAAAAACTTCGACGCAGCCTCGGCCGATATTTTCTTGAAATCGTAAACAAATGCCTACAAATTATGGTTTCCCAGAGATTTCCTAAAATATGTAACAGAATCAAATAGTTGAGGTCCCAAAATGTGGGGTGAGGTAGGAAACCCGAACTTCGAATGACCAGAAGGCTCAAAATCCCGAATTTGAATATTCTAAAACTACAAATTTTGTAAATTTTTGGGTTTGTTTCAGTTTGTTTGAAATCAAAGGTTTTTAATCAAACTAACGAACCCAAACAAACCCAAAAAAATTTTGTGCTTTTGCTGTCATAGCCTTAAGAAATTTGTAGTTTCGGAATTTTGAGTCTTCCGGTCAATCGAAGTTCGGGTTTCCTACCCCACGCCCAAAATGTGTATTTTGAATATGGCTACGCGGCTCTTTTCGCCTCCAAGTCGTGATATTAACCAAACTTTTTATTCAACAGCATTTCCATCACGATGCTCGCGTGGTAATACAATCTGTAACTTTTTTTTTGGTTTGAGAAATTTTGGTAGAAGACAGCCGTTCGTCCATCGATTAGGGGGGGGGGGGGGGGGGGGGGGTGCGGCTCCCTCTTAAGAAATTAAACTACTGTAACGAACACATTCTCGAAGGTTTATATAAAAAAAAATTATTTGGATTAAACAAGTGACATAAAAAATCGTTTGAACGTTTATTCGTATGTATTGGGGTTGCTAAAAAAATGTTCTGTTATTTTTTGTCGAAATATCATTTAGTCGTTCCAGGAAAGTTAATCGAGATTCTTGGTAAAATATCAGCCCTTAATGTCAATATTTAGGGATACCTCCTTGTTATTTTCTATTTCCCAAGCTAATAACATTTTAGGTGCTTGCTACTTTTGAGTTTTGTAACTCGTCAATGTGTGAATGTGAAACAATGTCCAAAATGAATTTTTTTAGGGATTAAACGCTCTGTGAATAACGCCTCTTATCGTTTTTTAATAAAACTATTCTTTTAAAAATTGTACAAGGTCAAAGTTGAATTTGTAGTAAATTTCAAGATTTGTTTACTTTGCTGGTGAAAGTGTCAGGTTTATCACAAAACGTCATAGGATCTTGTGTGTAGATAATTTCATTTTCTATTATACCATACTATTAAATAATTTAGCTATATTTGATTGATGAAAGTTGAATTAAAACTGGAATAACTTGGAAATGCTGATTCGAATGAATTACATTATGGAGCGTTCTTATATCTAGGGTAAACCTGGCAATTTCAGTGGGTAACGTGCCCCAGTTGGAAAACTCACAATCTGATTTTTAATTTGATAACAATTTGGTCCGAGTTTGTCAGTGACACAATCGGGGAGACTGGGGACAAAAGTAACAGTTTGTACTCCACATCCGATTTTTCGTCAATTATAACATTTGTAATAAAATAAATAAAGCTATATTAAACTTTCGTTTATGGTCTAAACACGTGCTTTGTAATTTTATCTAATATATTTCGGTTTCTGATTGTTATAAAGCTGCAGAAAAAAAAATGGAAATTGTTACTTTCGACCCTATGGTCAGGGCGAAACAAGTCATGGGTAGAAAGTGACACCATATTAATTCTGCCCAATACTATAAATACAATGAAAAACAACACAAGAGTTAATCAAATTATTTAATCCAAAGTTAACGTATAAAAATAGTAAGCTTTCTAATTAAGTTTAATTTGAGCTTCGAGTTCCAGTCAAACATCAAGAAAAATGTACTTTTTGATGATTAGTGAATTAACAAATTAATTCCTCGAGCTCCAGTCAAACATCAAGAAAAATGTACTTTTTGATGATTAGTGAATTAACAAATTAATCCGGGTGCAGGGGTTGAACTCATGCGCAGGGGGCAGTGTAAGCTGACAACCAACGATCGCACGCGTCGCTATGGCTATTGAACCAGGCTACGGAACGTTTGTTACTTTCGACCTGCCGTTACTTTTGTCCTCGGTTTCCCCTACGATGTAAACAATATGGGTTTCATGTTGTTTCAAGTGAGAAGAGGCAATCAAAAGGTACTTTAAAATCCATAATACCAGGTACGTTACCGACTGAGGTTCGTTTACCAGGTTTACAAAGCTACAGTCTTAAGTTAAATCCTCAAAGATAAGAATTGTCAAAAATCACTGTAAAAAAACGCTTTTACAAAACTTAATTTTCCTAATTGAAAAGTCACAATCCGATCACCTCAATTGATGGCTAAACGCTTCTCCGGTTCGTGTCTCCATTCTAGAACATGAAGAATGCGTTTGAGAGCAGAAGGGACATGAAGATCGTCAAAACGTTTTATTTGATGAAACTCCAAGCGATTTCTATTCTGGACGATATCATGGAAAGGGACGAAAGAGGCTTTTGGGCTGGTGATAATCTCTCAACGTTGTCTAGGAAAGGCGGTACCAAAGAGGCATTTTTGCTGAATGCTGATATCACCAATGTGCCGTATAAAATCACTATATAAGATATGGCACATTGAGTATATTGATAGCTAGATGCCTTCGCGTGGTGGCATCGAAATACGATAGGAATGGCGATGTGTATACATGAATGAAAGAACCTACGGTCAGGTAAAAAGGGTTGTAGATTGATCAGGCCCAGAAGCGATAACCGACGAACCCGATTAAAATCGGCGACCCAGATCTTCGTTTGGCCATGACGATGGCGACTATATAAAACCAGCCAGGAACCGCATGTAGAGGTGTAAATAGATGCAACCCTCGGAGGGGGTGGTGAGGGGATGAATTTCTCGAGTGGCACGAGGACGCGATAGGCACAGTGCCGGATCAGCCGTATAGGAGGGATAGCAAATACTGCGGGGCTCATTGGGAGGGCCCCAAATTCGAATTGATAAAACATATTTCACATTTTCAAATACTTTTAAATAATTAATGTACCCTTAGTCATATAAGGTGTCCTTTATAATCTTTTAATGATATAATTATTAAATACAAATAAATATCCAAAAACTCTATACACAATGAATTTTCCAACGGTTGCTGATTAATAGATCTTTCCAATGAACATTTCGCTCTTTTATAAATTGCATGCGAAACGAGACAATGCAGTCTATTTATTTGAAACTCAGCCCAATCAATTGCTTGATCCTAAATGGACAATAGTATATTTTTTAAATTCGCTGCCATTTAGTTCCATTAATTTTGCAGCCATTAAAGTCTCCAAAAGCTGCTTTCTCGTTGCCAAATTTGGCAGTTGTCAAGTTACCAAAATTGTGAAGAATTTTTACGTTTTCAAATTGTCCATTCAGTAAAATCGTAATTTGACATAGCAAATTGAAGGAAGGCTTTGCAACTGAGTTTACGACAGGCCCTCCGCTCGGGTAATCCGTCACTGAAGAAGCTCCGCAGTCACTCACGAACCCTGGAGCATTGTAGGTGTATATACGTGGGTTGGTTTGTGTTTTGGTGAAAAGGGGCACCCCAAGAGCCACGAGGGGGTTGTAAAGCAGTTGGTGGTAGCCGCGCCACCTCGTATCCCTTTCTTCCTCCCATCGGCACCAACGGATTCGAAGCTCCGCATTGTCTGAGACATTGGAGAATGCAACGTTTGAGGAAGGCCGAGGGAAGGAGAACGGAACTCTCGGCAGCAAAAAAAAAGCTCCGCTAGGCATGAGAAAGCTGCCAGCAAAGAATTTTGCCCGACAGACGTTCCCACCTTCGATCTCTGCCTAGATATCTTTGTATATCTGCACTTGGTTTGTGCTCATCAACTATCTCAACGATCTACGTCGAGGTTGCCATTTCTCAGCCCCCTATCAAGGGCCATCCCTCACCGTTGATATACTTTTTCATCCAAGCCTTGCTCCTTCAATTTGCTACCTCACAGAGATCTATGCTCGCTGCGGACTTTTTCTGATCCATCGTATTTACCACAGGCATAGTCGGGCCTATTTTTTTTTTGGACACCAATTTTTTTAATACTTTAAGTTTCGTACAAATACTATTTTGTCCATCAAATAAAGAAATGTGGAATATATGTGACACAGTAGAGTCATTGGGGTCAAGTGTGCGCACTTTCTGATATAAAAGAGAGTTAAAAATCGTTAAAAAATTAGAGTTACTATAATAAAACTATACTTGTCAGATAGCACATTTATCCAACTAATGATTGAATTAATAAACGTTAAAGAAAACCTTTACATCGACCCTTTTACCCCTTACTTAAAATTTTATTGAATTTATTATATCCTTTTCATATGTAGTGGTTTGATATACTGATTATTGTGTTTTGGTAGGGTTTGGACAAATTTCGGGAGTCCCGGACGAACCAGAACGCAGTCTAGGAAAAATAGGGTACATTGAACACTGCCTTTGTTTTTTATCTTATCAATCTTTTATCTTTATCAATCTCTCTTTACATTTTGCTTCTTTAGAATTCGTACTTATTTCGCAATAAAATTTCTTATTGTGCGTTTTTTAAATTCTTTTTCTCTCTTCAATGGTAATACGATTATTCCTTTGAAATGTTGCTCGTTTTGGTTCACTTTTAATTAATCCTGTTTGACTCACCAATTTTACGTATCGTGTGCTTCCAATCAATCACTGTTCCAACAACAATTATTTGCAATAACTTCGATTTGCTTGTTAATGATCGAAGATTTTTTTTTTTTGCTTATTGTTAAGTCGTATTCTGTTTTCAATCATGATATTACGTTCTTCTCGCATGTTTTCTCCCACTCGATTTTCCATTGAAGGACCGAATTTGAAATCGATAATCCGTTTCAACTTTCAACGGAGTTGGAACGCTGTGACGATACTTGGCACTTGAAAAAATAAATGGTAATTAATAATAAAGAATTGAATTGAAATAATAATTAAATTATAATGAAATAATAATGAATAATAATTAATTGAAATAATAATGAAATTATTTCAATTAGCGTTTGCGATGATAAATTCGATCCTATATTATTTTCATATTTATAATTATTGTTAGAAACATTAATGATCCAGTTTCACGTCGTTTTATCACGATACTTCGATTAATAATTACATTTCCGATCACTTAATCGGCATGACTGTTTTCGATCGCTCTAAAAAAATATTCATTTCAATATCTTAATATCAATAATGAAAAAAAAAATGATTAAGAGTGCATCTCCTTTCCTCTAATTATCGCGTTCCATTTGACTTAATAAGACATCTTATTAATAGCCATTTTCGCACATACTTTTTTTTGCTGTGTGGAAATACTTTTGCCGCATCTTAATTATTTTAATCTATGAAGCTCGTCGAGGTGACATCTGAGCAAGTCATCCGGAGCCAAAGGAAAAAAATCGCTTCTACAGTGAGGCCCTGCGATTGCCTACCACTTGGTGGGACCTCTGGTAAAAAAATCAAGTTCGAGCCGAGACGCGAGGCTCGAGCGTTGTTGAAGGGTACCAAATCATGGAAGCATGGTATGGAAATTATAATTATACTATTAAATTCAGGTGAAATCATTATGAAAAAAATTCTTTTCATTCAAGATCTGAGTTTTTATAACATTTTTGAGTTACTCAATATTGATCTTCCATAATAAATGAAAGTACGTCCAATTCTTTGATCAATTGGCCGAATTATTGTCAGGACAAGAAAAACAGGGTTATCGAGAAAAATGTATTTTTAATGAATAAATAAATTGATTACAAAATTGTTTGTACATTTATTATTATGCGCATTAACAGAGTTCTGTACAAAATTTAATTGAAAAGTGATAATTGAAGCAGAATTTAACTCAAATTCAAGGTTCATTTAATTAAAGCATAATGAATTTCAATGAAACCAACCCAGAATGATGAACGGAATTATAAATGATAAATTTTAATAAAGTATAATTTTTTACATTATAAAATTTTTCAAAATATATTTTATTATTATATTTATATAATAATATTATTCTAAAAATAATTCGAGAATAAAAAATAAAAGAAAGTAATGATATTAAAACCAAAACAACCAATAAAAAATTATTAATTTTTATTGATAAAATAATTTTTCGAGGGAATATGTCATTATTTTTGTCAATAACTGATTGTAAAAAACGTTAAATAATGGATTTTAAAAACTAATTTTAAAAATACTAAATTACTACTCACTGCATAAATATACGAAATTTTAGGTCAATGAATTCTATCTTTGCATAAGTTTTCTTTAAATCTTCGATTCCAACTTGATAGTTTGCATCTTCCTCTTTAATTTCAGCTGTTTCATGCGGCAAACGATTCTCTGAATTTTTCACGGTAACCTAACCCCTTAAAGGCGTTCAACTGTTGTGAAACAACGAATAAATTTTCCGATGTACGCTGGTCCACCTCAAGCTCGTCTATTACTGTGAGCTCATTTTATTGCCGACCAAGGGACCGCTCCGGTTTTCGAGCGAGCCCCGCGTTGCTATCTCGATAATTTATTGGTATACACAGCTACATATATATACACGTATAAGCATAGCAGAAGTTCCATATGCACCGACAGCTGCCACACGGAAGTCCGAGACTGAAATCCAGCGTACTTTTCGTTTTTTCCATTTTAAATAGTCCCAAATTAAAAAAACACATAATTATTTTTTTATTGATCTAGTTAAATAACTATCATCGAACGATCCTTATAAATTGTATTTGGAGCCAAAAATACATTCGCAAAAATACTTTTGAAAAAGTTCGTCCGAAAAAAAAGTAGACCATACAAATTGGCTATCGTACAAGCACATGTAAGTGAATAACTCAAAGCTGCCCAGAAGCATTTTTATTTTGAATTTCTAAGTCTGTAACCTTTCCCTTAAGCTTTTATTTTCGGGCAATAAAAGATATACTTTTAACTTATATATATATATATATATATATTTTTTTTTTAAATTGTTCGATCCCAAAAATGACGACTTTGAGCACGATCATGATTTTCACTTCGCAGGATAACCTCTTTTTCTATTATTATTCAAATCCAATTTTTCGTTTTGTGGATGGTAGTTCGGTTTAGAGAATGAAGATTAGAATTATAAAACCATACTGGTCAAATAGTGCATTTATCCAAATACTAATAAAACAAAATATATTTACAAAAATCTTTTACAGCTATGTAAAAAAAAATAATTAATGAAGAAATTCATTTATCGATATCTTAATCAATTCACGACTTATCAGCGTTCAAACGTTTCCAAAACTTCGAAAAACGACATTTTTTCGAAAATTGTCACTTTTAAAGTCACTTCGTCGTTATTTGGGGTTCTTAAGAGGGGGCAGCACCAGTGACAAAACATTGAGGCAGCCTCCCAAACTTTTTATTCGACAGCATTTTTCATCACGATGCTCGCGTGGTAATAGAATCTGTAATTTTTTTTTCGATTTGAGAAATTTTTTGAGAACACAGCCGTTCTTCTATCCATTTGACATTGTCTGCTCAAATTTTATGAATTTCTGAAAAGCCGTTTACGAAATCCATGGGAAACTATCACTCTAATCTGCAGACGAGGGGGGGAGGGTGTGATGCTCCCTCTTAAGGGGGAAATGAGATGAAGACGCGAACCTGAGCTGTTTGATAATTCGCATGATGAATTATAGTATCATAGAGGTTTTAAAAAGAAGGTATAAAAAAAAAACGTATTTCTACTGACGAAAAACAAAAACCTCAGTCACTCAGAAACAATGCTGGGCACGTAATCCGCGAGGAGAACTATATTGTAGGATTACACGATTCTCAATCCTTCTCCCTGGTTTATACGTTGCTTGGAAGATAAGCGCTTTTCACCGCCTTCCATCCATCTCGTTCGATAAATAACGGTATTCTGAAAGTAATAAGGTCGGAATATCGCAAGAAAATTAAAAGAAAACCGAAAATTGAGGGAGAATTGAGGGAAAAAATATTTTTAAAAAACAAAAAATGGGTTAGATAACTGTGAAAATTAAACAAATTATTTACCTCTTGAAACAAGTCGAAATAAAATTACAAAATTTTTTTTTACGATGATGACTATATCTCTCTAACATCGAAAATCTCGGACAAACTTTAGTAAACGTTATCAATTTTGGAAAACAAAATTGTGTTTTCATTTCAGATCGAATCGGTGGCCAAAGTCAAGTACTGTTCAGACCCTCATGTTTGAGGGTTTTTCACGACTGTGAATTATAATAGTGAAATAAAATTTGGCAAGGTTTTCTAATGTGAAAACAAATAAGTGTCCAAATGACTTTTCAATCGTTCTGCATCATCCTCAAAAGTTCATTTTTACCAACTGTCCCGATTTTTTTTCGTCACCGGAGCCCACCCCTCAAGAGTATTCGGCTTAGTTCAATTGTTAATAAAAAATCAATTATAGCAGCTCTTACATGTGAATTAGTGTTAAAATTTTCGGGCAAAGAAGTTTCTTCAAAAAATCGTTGCATGACCCATCCCAGGGATGGGTCATGCATATATATGGAGAATGGATATAAATGGAGAAAATGTAGGTATTTCTTGTACAATAGAAAAAAATTCCATACGGCCCATAGCTTTTGTGGATGTTCAAAATTGAAAAAATGACAAGGTGTACGAAATACAATTTTTTTTCAGACGAAAATCACCAACTTGTATAATTTGTTATTAATAAACGAAAAAGAAAAGGAGAGTATCAACATAATGGTGATGTGAAAATTTGGTAGCATGTCATAATATCACCGACAAAACATCACAACCATAAAATGTCACAATCTGATTATTCTCGCCACGCAAGACTTTGTTTGGGTTTGTTTGGGTTTATTCGTGAGTTTGTTTGGATTTGTTTGTTTCTGTGATTCCTGGGGATATTTTATCGTCGTAATGTTTTATCGTGTGATTTGGTGACATGGAACCAAAAAATTTGTTAATTACAAAAATTGAAAGTAAGAAAATTGAAAAATCATAATGAATTTTACAAAATCAATTACAATAATTGAAAGTAAGAAAATTACACTTCAATTACAAAAATTGAAAGTAAGAAAATTGAAAAATCATAATGAATTTGAAAAAAAGGGGAAGTTTAGAGAAAAATATTTTTTTAGAGAAACGCGTTAGAACATCAATTGCATCTGAACGAATAGCAGACGAAAATATTATTCGGCTCGAAAACTGGGAGGGATGAAAAAATGGTTCATTAAATTGATGTTTTTTTGGGGTCGTCTGTATACGAGCAGTACAGTTACGAAATATAAGACAAGCGAGAATGGTAATAACAAGATAGAATTGTGGTAGTTTTTTTGTTGAACTAGCAACTCTTTCTAAGCGTACCTACAATAGGCAACCCGTGAAACAGAGTCGTCGGCTCGTCGCGATTGTTTCGCGATTATATGGGAGGAAAGTTCTAAGAGCGATGAAAAGCGAAAAAAAAAATTCTTCTCGTTTAAGCCCCATTTTAGCATCGGGTTTTGCCTCGGCGAGAAACAATGCGAAACGCGGGACGGAAAATCGTGCGAACGGAAAAATCTCATTGTCCTCACAAAAATTGTCTCACCTTCGAAGCCCTTTTCAAGCGCGACGCGGGACGTTCATACGTATTTTTTTTTTGTTTTTTTTTTTCATTTTCACTGGCAGAAATTTCGTCGCCCCTCGATTATGCTTTTTTTTCCAATTATTCGTTCATTCTCTTTCATCGATGTTCGATACAATTTCGTTAATCGAGAATTTGACGAACGTCAGAACTTTTAAGACAATGCTTGTGACGACAATTTTGTGTGCCTCGAAGTATTTTTTTTATTATAGGAAATTCCAAATATTTTTCAAAATAGTGCTTGATTTGTCATGTTTTTTTTTCATTTTCACTATAGACCAACTTGAATGACAAAAGTGGAATTCAATGTTTGGAAAAACGTGGATTTTCATTCTTCGAATGTTTGTGTCGATTTTATTTTCAGCAGTTCAAATATTTGTATACAAATACGATTAGTCGATAAAAAAAAAACTTCCTCGAAAAGTTTCACTATATCTTCTCTCTGTTATGATGTGCCGAAAGCAAAGAGCAGTAATCGCTTTTTCGCCTCTAAGATTTACCGACGGTAAACACATTTACAGAGTAGGCGAAGCCCCCCCGTTTAGCACGATTCTACCATCAGTTCGCGTTTGAACGTTCACCTATGTGAATTTCTCTCGACTTGATTATGGCATTTGGAATGAACCAGCGATTTTTCAAACGTTTCGAAAGTGGTCAAAGTTCGTGTTGATTTTATTCAGTCATCGTGGATATCGGTGTAACCTTCGAAGACAATATCCCAAAACGATAAATCAAAATCAAACTGATAAGATAATCTTCTTTGACTTCACGTGAAAACTTTTCGTCGTTTGTGAAAATATTTTGAATAAAATTTAATGAGGATTGTAGGAATGAATATCTTTCAATTTTCAAGGTTAAGGGGATAGGCCACTGTGAAGTTTCGACAAATAGGATCATTAACAAATGTAAACAATTGTTTAAAGAATAAGTAAAATTATCGAAAAATAATATGGGCATTTATTTGCGTGTAAATAAAAAGGTTATTTATCGAGTGTCATTAGAAAATATTCATAAACTAAATTAGATTACATATAATCAATTTATCAAATGTGGCAATAATAATTATAAATATAGACAATTCTGTAATAAATATAAATAAAAATAAATTCGATAATAAATTTAATGGATCGAATGGGTGAATAATTAAAATAAATCCAGTAAATTAAATATTAATCATCTTTTTTTAACTTTAAGAAAGAAAAAATAGTTTTAAAAAAACAACAACAAAAACGGTATTCTGTGGATAAACTATAAAGCAAAGCATAAACTTTTGTGCCTAAAATAACAATTAATAACGATTCTTCCTAAATCTAAGAGATTTTCTATTTCTTCTTAAATTCTGCTTTGATAATTTTTTACTTCCGTGTGTAAAATTTCCCAACTGTGAAGAAAAGTGATTTTTATTTTCGACTCGTCCACTGCCAAAAAAAACTGACGAGTAGTTTTGAATTTTTTGCAACAGCCCTTGATCACGTTTCATGCACTCTGGGTAGGAAGTTACAGTTACAGGCGAGTACTTTTTTGGTCATTTCCGTGCTCCGAAGTGAGGCGTACAGTCGTGCAAACTTTGGGTCAAAAAGAATAAAAAATAGTGTGAAGAAAATTTCTTTCTGTCGAAGGATGCAT
The DNA here is from genome assembly GCA_030522765.1 of Ophioninae sp. B BG-2022a. Classification (NCBI taxonomy): domain Eukaryota; kingdom Metazoa; phylum Arthropoda; class Insecta; order Hymenoptera; family Ichneumonidae; species Ophioninae sp. B BG-2022a. The sequence continues at coordinate 4,492 of JAPYZJ010003868.1, read as the reverse complement.
GCCTTTTTGACGGGACGATGGAACGATGGGATGGTGTGAACCCAAACAAACACCGCACTGACAAATATTCCCCATAAAAGGTCCGCGCTCGTTTTAAATGCATACTCCAAATAAATGACGAAACTGAAGTGGCGGGAAAAAACGTTTCGTACGAAATACTCACAGCGTTTTCGTGTTTCCGGTCATACGTGTGTTTGCACGTCTATGTGTCCATCAGCGAGCAAACACGAAAGCTCTTGAGGTTCTCGAGCCTCATTTTCAGATGACTGGAGAGGACATGGAGGGACACGTGTTATTAGGGGCTCGTTGAATCGTCACCCTCTTCCGTTGTAGCAGAAGGCAATTACGATTACCATGTGATCATTCATTAGCATAACGGGAGCATTATAACCTGACTCGGTTGAGGTTATCAGTTCGGAGTGCCAAAAATCATTCGATAGTGAATTTCTCGAAAAGTTGAAAAAATCACCGCAGATCCACTCAGGATTGATTTCCTTTATGGGATCAACTTGAAGGACTGTGTTGACTCGTGAAACAGGGTTATTAGCGAATTAGGTTTAATGATTCGATCCCGATAATAGGTGAAAACTTGAATGAGGAAAAATGCTTTTAATGCAAAAATGATTATTTTATGTCCAAGAACATAAATGTAGTAATTATTCTATGTGCAAGAACATAAATTAACCATAAGAAAATAAATAAGAAGATGCTAAGATTTTTACAATTCATTTTTTGTACATTTTCCTGTTTGTCATTTCCGGAATGGATACGGCAGTCGTTGCTGGCCCGTGTGTTTGATATTTAGCCAAGACTCAGTGGTCATTGATGGTTAACCATTGACCCTTCATCCCGACTCATATTTTTGGCACCTTCCATCCCGACTCATGGGTCGTTTTCGTCTTTGCGTTATTCGGATCAGTAAAAACGCTTTAAAAAATTTGAAAAAATTCATGGAGCTTCTTTCAACCTTCAACTTGAAGCCCCGATAGAAATACCAAAATTTTTTTTGGAAAAAAAATTGTTATACTTTTGTTATTGAAAATCTGGAGATACCTCACGAAAAGTTACAGCACTTGGGAATTTCGCTTGGGTCGAAAACGACCCATGAAAAAGTGGCATACGACTAGCACACGAGCCAGAAACCCAATGTGGCCTTTTCTCGTGTCAACTCGTTGCAAAACTACACGTAACATTGTATGTCCTGATAAAGAAAATCTAGTATATTGGTCCTCTTTTGTGATACGTTTCTAACACGTTTGCAGCTGGATTTTTCAGTGAACGAGTAAATCTCTAACGTTTTTAAGCGTCCCCACAGTTCCCCTCCACCCACGGACATTCGTCGACACACGTTCTCTTCTGCGTTCTTCGTCAAATGTGAAATCGTTTTCCGATAGAGTAAACGTCCGATTTTCTCGAAAGCTCACACATGGTTCCCACGGTCGTCGGCATTGACTCCAATTTTAACCCACGCAACAACCTAGTCACTTTTCATCAACATTTTCTACACTCGGGACGTGAATTTGTTACCAAAAATGTTGCTGAATATTTCTTCGTATTTGGAATTTGGGTTCAAGCGGACGATGAAACATGAACGTTTCATCCGTATTGATGCTGTGGACGGAGAAACACCAATTTTCTGCTACCTCCATTTTTGTGCATTTCTTCACTTTAAGCTTCTTCTTCAAAGGGACAGCTTCTTGTTGAGCGTTCGTAATCTCACCACCCTAAATTACTCGATGATACACAGAGATTACTGCAACACCGACGTTTCACCCCAAAAACATAACATCGAAAGTAAAAACGATGGAAAAACGTCCAATCAAACGGCAATTGTCGTACGTTAAGCTAGTGGTCATTTTTGGAAAAAAAAGTTGAAGAATTGAAAGATCGTTGGAGTTGAAGATCAATCATCAGGCACTTTTACGTAAGCCAATAATTCACATCAACTAGTACAAATACAACTTGCATTTTGCAATTAAATAAAAAATCAATATTACTTTTTACATATATATTTAGTGGGTGAGCAGTAATTCGATCTATTCCTTGAAAAGGATAATTCTAGAGGTCATTTTGAGCTCATCAACTAACGGTCAAAATTGAGTGGTTACGGAGTTATAATAGTTTTTCGATCTTTCAGAAATTTTTTGGCTTGTCACCAAAAACAGATAATTAAAAAAAAATACTTTAGTTAGAATATTCATTTGATATTTTACTGAAAGTTGACAAATGAATTATGACATTAAAAAGATTGCATGCTCGAAATTCTCAATAAGAAGAAAATTATCTCAGAAACAAAAGAAATAAAAAAAGATTTAAGGTTATGTATTTTCGATTTGTTGAGAATGTTGACATTCATTTTTTGTCAATATCACCATTTGTTTGTCAGCTTTCAGGAAAGTATCAATAGAATATTCACAGTGGTATATTATTTGAGAATCATTTAATCGTTTTTGGGAACAAGTGTATTAAATACTAATATTATTTTCCAGTTTCTATTACTAATTTTGTCAAGCCATTATAATTCTTAAAGAAACTCAATTTTGGTACTCTCTGTTGATGGGGATTTTATTAAAATTTATTAATTGAGATTAACAATTATTAAAATGTCTAATAATTAATAATAAATATTAATAAATTCATAATAATATTAATAAGTATTAATGGCTAATAATTAATAAAATTATTAAAATGAAAATAAAAAATGATAAAAATGTATTTATTGAAATTAAATTTTATTAAAACGACCGCTAGAATGAGCTATTTGAACGGATCACCCGGTACACTGGACATTGTTGCTCATATTTTTAGGTGACTCGATACCCTTTTAACAACACTACTGACAGGCTCCAGTACGCCAATTTCCCCGCCACTCGGTACTCCCTCAACAACGTTCGAGCCACACGTTACAGTCTCGAACCCAATCTTTTGTAGCTCTCTTCACAAGTGGCAGAAAAAATCGTTGATCAACTGTACTTCAACGTCGATATAATTGGAAAGCTTTTATTCCAAAGTCTCGCTGTTTAGAGGCATCGAAATTTTTGTCGTGCAAAGTGCGTTGATCGAGATAATTGGACGCGAGATTTGACACTGTTTGTGATCGTAAGGGAAGTGGATCTCTGTGCGGGAAGGCGATGAGAAGCTGCGGAGCAAAGTGATCACTCCCAGAGCCAACAATACGAACTTCCGGTCTCGTCTCTATCTCCGTATCAAACCGTGTGATAAAGCCTCAAGCAATAAAAGGCTACGCACCGTATTATTCGATGCTGCGAAAAATGATGAGTTACGCCCTTTATCCTGGCAGAATCGTTCGTTCGGTACTGATCTGTATAATCTCTCGAGCGGACGTTAGCTATATATAGATTCCGAGATCATAACGCGTTAATACGAGATACGCGCGATAAAGGAGCTCAACCAGGAGCCTACGTGATTTGAATCCGGGTTATTATGGACCGGCGTTCAAAACCGTCAAGTTTATCGAGCGCTGTGCTCTCCAACACTCCTCGTATTCGATGTAACGAGTCTCCTCGATTTAAACGTCGAAACTTCCAACGTAATATGTTCGGGGGCATTTTTTTTTTTTTTTGAGATTTGTATCGATGAATTCAGGAACTGAATCGTATTGTTTGGAAAATTGGAAAACTTTCAGCGGTTGAGCTAATGTGACGACACGAGTATGGAAGTTATTTTAAAAAGTGGAACTAAGTAAACAAAAATGTGAAATTTTACGGATGTTGAAAGGATGTTGAAAAATCGGCAACATTCTTGGAAACTTGAGGAATTGATAGTTCTTGATCGAATAATAGTTTAAGAATTAATTTAGAATTTTTCATTAAACAATTGAGTTATTATGGAAATATGTACTCAACAATCTTGCTTGTGGAAAAACAGCTTATGTTGAATTTACGTTTTGAAATTAAATACTAAAATATTTAGTGAAATAATTCGCTAAATTACTAAATTATTAGATCACTAAATTACTAAATGTAATATAATGTGGACAAATGAAGAACAAGAAGGAAGATAAATAAGGGATAAATTGATAAGGATGATAAGAGGAGAAAGCGACATAGATATCAGTCAATTCTTCAGAGAAATAGAATAATTTGTATAAAAGGAGAAAAGAGAGTTCCGAATTCGGTTTGAGTTAATTATGGGGTAAAAAAGGCAATAGATTTAAGTTGAAGGTAGAACACAATAGCATTAGATATAAGTTAAGACTTATGTGTGAGTGTAAAATAGTTTGTAAGAGAGAGAGAAATACATCGAGAAAGATAATGTCACAATTTTTTGTAAAAGGCCATAAAGGTAATGCAAATAAAAACCATTACTACTACTAAATCTAATATATTAGATGACTAAATTATTTAATGAAAAATTCCAAAATAACTCATGTATTACCGTAAACCGGGGCTACTTTGACTTTGCGGGTTACTTTGACACATTTTGGGGCTACTTTGACATATGCGTAGTTTGGAGTTTATAGGCCGTGTTT